>JASDQU011176803.1:0-13798 GCA_032191745.1 Picea mariana
TCTTTTGATCCAGGGGCCCACTTCTTTGCAAACACTTATAAAGGGTCTTCAATGCTTTCTTCGCTTCTTTGTTCTGTAAATGTATGTGAATGGGAGGATAAAGAGGTAGCATCATTATTCAAAATCATCTTTAGGAGATCCCAACTTTGATGGAAAACTCAGGTATGTTGTAGAACATAAAATTTATGTCTCTAAATCATATTCTTCCTCATACTTATCACATAATGGCTCACTACTGAAAAATTCAATATGAGCAGATTTTGAAACCTTCATTTCTGTGTTCCTTGCCTGCTCCTGCATGTCTATATCATACTCAACTTCGTAACAAAAATTTGACAGGTTTGAGTCATTTCCAACAACATCTTCTTCTTTAGCATTCACCATTAGAGTATCTTCTTTAATATGCCACTGGCAATCCTCTTTGCTTGTTGCACCTCTCTCAAGATCAAGACCATGTTCACTATCATCTATTTCATGATTATTGAAGAGGTAAGCAATACCAATTTCCTTCCATTCATAATCATGGACTAATTTACCAATGTCTTCTACACCTTGCAATGGATGCTCAAACTAGACTCTGTGAATGGCCTTCTCGTTTTGCAGAATTTGGCCATTGTTTTTTATCATAACCCTGCATACAATGATCATTTTCTTGAGCCTTACTTTTCCCGAGGCCAAAAATATTATTTTCTAGTTCCACGACATGGGTGAACATCCCGTGTAGATTAGGAGTCCTTCTTTCCATGAGAAAAAAGGAGAAATCTGGCAGCAGGTTCATAGGGTCGAACTTTTACTATCAAAATTTGATAAATCTTCATTTACTTATCTTCATGGAGTAGAACTCAATGAAGAGCCATCACTATTACCTCATTGAAGAGCCATCACTATTTCCTTCATTTACTTATCTTCATGGAGTAGAACTCAATGAGGTAATAGTGATGGCTCTTCTGGGGCTATCTTGATCAGATCAAGATAGCCTGAGAAACCATCTGTAAATGAGTATGCTTCCTGGCCTCCCACATTCTCTAAGACTTCATCTATAAAAGGTGTAGGGAAGGGGTCATGTAGGAAAGCATCATTCAGTTTCCTTAGATCTATAAAAATACTTATCCCCCCTTGTTTCTTATCTTGAACTACCAAAGGCCTTATCCATTTAGATTCCTCTGTTGGTTCTGTGATACCAACTTCCAACATTATGTCAATTTCTGCTTTTACTTTTTGCTTATATATTGGGTTTATTCTATAGGGTCTCTGTCTGACAGATCTAGCCTCAGGTTTGAGAAGTATCTTCATCTCTCCTAGATCTCATGTTCTTCCTTTCATATCTATAAAGGTTGTTTGGAATAGTTCATTATACTTGCACAATAAAGTTGTTATCCTTTCTACTGTTTGCTCGTCCCAATAATCTCGAATACTTGCCATTTTGGGATTATCAGTTGTTCCAATGTTGACTTTCTTCACCTTGATTGGCGCAACAAATAATTTTGATTCCAAAGAAGGACCTTTCACCTCTCTTACACGGATCATCTTCATATGGTGCTTCTTCTTCCACATGGTAACATGATAGTAGTTCCTTCACCGTTTGTCTGTTATGTTGTTGTAATATCCCTAGGTCGAACCCAATTGTAATATAAATGAAAATGTACTTAAGCTGGTGAGTTGTTTGATATCATTTTTTATGCACCTTTCATGGAATAGTGTGTGCATGTACTACACAGTAAAATGAGGAAGTGTGCACATTCCAGGATATTGCACGGAACAACTTAAGTGCACACGATTTTGAGGCCAGGGAGCCTTTGTGTATATACTGTGTTTTTTAGGCTGGTGAGCCAGTTTTGTGATTATTAGGATGGAGAGCCTAGATGTTAAAGGTCAGTGCACCTAATTTTGTATATGTCTTAGCATTAATATAAAATACATCATTGTGCACAGACTGGCCACGATAAAAGAGTATCGAGGACTAAACTCCACTAGTTAGGGAAAGGGAAGGATAAAAGTTAAGGAAAAGGGATAAGCTAGGGAGCTTAAACCAAAAAGGAATATTATATTAATATTTCTTAAAATACAAAGTATGGATAATTATTTTATCCTAATTTCCAAAGTTGGGGACAAGTGGGCCAAAGTAGATCCCAACATGACAAGTGTCAAGTTGGGGACATGTATACTTATTGTTTGGGCTTAGATCATTCTTCCCATCATTCCTTCCATGATGGAGTCATCCAGTCAATCATCCATGAGCATTCACACACTCCTTGAGCTATCTTTCGTACCTTCATGTCACTGTACCTGAACCTGTATCCATAGAAATACTTATTTATGTAGTTGGTTAGCTTGGGAGCTGGACTGAAGAAGCAGGTTGTCAGGCCCGTGGGATATTGAAGAGGTCAGTTGTTAGGCCCGTGATAAATTCCTCTCTGGGTGAGAGAATTGTTGGGAATTGATTTCCTAAAGGTGATAAACCGCAGCTATAGGGCTCTGAGACTTCATGTCTGGCCTGTTGTTGAAGCTCAGAATGGAAGTGGGGTAGTCAAAGGACCGTTGAACAGAGAAGGGGCACACTTCCTAGGGTGGGACAGGCATGTGGGGAATGAGGGACTGTAGGCTATTAGTTTGAGTAGGCACCTTTGACGGAGTCTTTCCTGTTGTCTATGAGCTATTAGCCTGGTTAGGAACCCTTTACCCAGGTGGAGTTTAGTCCCAGCTCAGGGGTGACCCACTGTTGAGAGTGATGAACAATGTGGTCTAAGGCTGGGAGGTTCGTGGAAGGTCTGCACATAGTTGTTGATATTCTTACCAAGATAAGTATCAATTATGTGACAAATTTACATGTTGCATTGTTATTTACGTGTTCATTTTTATGGGTTTATCCTATGTGTGTTTATAACTGTCTTTATATTTATGGGTATTGCCTGTATATGATGCATGTATATGTCTACTGTTATTTGAGTATGAATCTTTGCATTTACGAAATGTATTTGTATGTTTATCTTTATATATAAATTTCCACAAGAGTCTTGTGTGTATATGTTTTAATTGCATGCAGTTCAAAAAATTCAGGTGGCATAGCTCAGTTTAAATGATGGGTATGTTACAGTATGTTCCGCAGAGAGAACAAAAGTGTTTTCTCATGTATCATGGCCCGTCCTGCATGGTCAGGGACATTACAATATGGTATCAGAGATTTAGTTTTCAACACTGAGCCTGGATGGGCTGAGCAAGTTGAGTGAAACGAAATTTTACAGAATATTTATTTTGAAGTGGTCATATCTTGAGTTGCAGAGCATCCATGGCAAAAAGTAACAACAATTGTAAGGAATTGGGAAAAAGCCCAATTTATGTTGTTAAATTCATGAGAAAATTGAGAAATTTGGCCAAGTGGTGAGATATTCATGATTTAATATATGTTCTAGAAACTTCAGACCTAGAATGGATCGAATTTGAAGTTACAATGAAGCCATGACAGATGGAGAAAGTTTGTAACTAAATTTCTCAATTCGTGAATTGAGTGTGGAAAAATTCGTTCCAGAAATGTAAAACCACAACAATTTGTTGTTGTAGAGGTCAAATTAGTCTCAACAGGGTGAAATTGGACAAATTTCATAGTTGCAGAATATCTACGGTAGGAATGGAAGCAAAAGCCCCAATTTTTGCAACAGAATTCATGAAGAATTGATGCGCATAAAAATGAATGTGCGCAAGTGGGCTCACTAAAAATGCATGATGTGTAGTGGAAATCTTGTGATAGGTAAAATTGGACACTGTGTGGAAAAATGTTAGTGTGTGGGTGCACGCACTAAAATTTGGCACTGGACGGAAAAATGTTAGTGTGTGGGTGGGCGCACTAAATTTTGGCACTACACTGAAAAATGTGGGTGTGCAGGTGCACGTGCTAAATTTAGCATTGCATGGTGTGCACTCACATAACAATGTCACGCATGGTGTGCGCAGTATTGGCAGAGCGTAGAGGATTTTGGTTGATGCGCATGCATTGTGGGTATATGTTATCGCGCGACAGTTTAGTTAATGGTGAGTGCAGAGTATTGGTGTGCAGTGGGTGTGTACTAAAATTTGACATGGTGCAACGCGTAGAGTGACATGTGCATGGAATACTTGCATGTGATACAAAAATTTTGTTCAAGGGGTAATTTTGAAAGAACCAAAACTATGCACGGTGGATATTGGCATGCGATACAAAAGTAGTGCACGCAAGTTATTGGCGCAACAGATAAGTGATGCACAGTGGTTATACATGCATGCAGCACGATTTACCCTTTAGTGTTGTTGTGCATGGTAAATATATGTGTACAAGTGGAAATTTGTGTGCGACAATTCATTTCGATGGTGAAGTACAACTGAAAACCAGTGAATTTATGCGACATTTTATACTGTTTGAACTTCAACTTTTTGCAGTGTGTTTTTTAGGCCCTTAAGAGCGTTTTTAGGTACTCAAAAACCACAAAAATAGAGTGTTACAAGACACCCACTTTCTTTTCAGCTCAAATAAAAGAGCTCAGAGAGATCTTTCTAATGGTGTAAATTGTTCGTCAAACGGAGCTTTCATGAGAAAGTTACAGCACAAACAGTGGAGGGTAAATTTTAAGACCCAACTAGCTTCAAAGAGCTATAACTTTCTGCTCCATAATCAGATTGAGGCACATGAGTAGTCAATGGAAAGGTATTGAAACATAGAAGACATTCCCAGAGGTAAATAAATTTTTGGGCATGTTAAAAATGTTTAATATAGAAAATAAGGTACCTATAGCATTCCAAACCAAAAACACGAATTGATCTACAACTTCAGCAAGTTGTAACTAGCAGCCAGGAACCCAGAAAAAGGAGAAACTTGGACAAAGTGCCCATAATATGTATATGAATGAAATCAATTGAGATCCTATGAAAATTCCAAAGGAGTAGCTGCAAAAATGCATATTTACAACGTAGAGTTGCGCCAAGTTGAAGAATGAAGAGAAAAATTAATGGGCAATTTTCGAATAGCCATAACTTTCTGCTCAATACTTGCAATTCATCATGGGAGAAGGTGTTGGAAAGGTGTTGGAAAGTAGAATATAAATATATACCCAGAAAATTGATCTGGGTATTCAATGTTTCTATAAATCAAAAAAAATAATTTGGATATATTATTGAACAAGAATGGTTCATATTTTTCATGAGATTGTTGAAATAGTTATCCTGACAAAGTTTTGTTGGTTGCACATTTTGCAAAGTTAACAACAACTATATCAGATCAGGATCATCACTAATTCCATAGAAATGGAAGAGGCATAGGGTACTTACATCCAAGAAGATGATATTAGAGGTATGGATGCCCATTTGGACATTCAAGGAACAAACTCCAATGGACATGGAGAAGGAAGGGATGAAAACATGAATATGGTAGAGACCATTAGAAATTTACAGAAGGATGTCCAAATTCATAAAGTTGATAATGAGAGGCTTATGAGAGCCAAGGAGAAGCAAGAGGACTTCAACATGAATTTATTATAGAGCTTGAACATAATAGTAAAGAAATTGGATAAAGAGAGTGGTTGAAGCAAATCAAGAAGTCGCGGGTCTCCTGATGAGAAAAAAAGAGAAAGAAGTGTTAGCATACATCACCATCACTCCCCGAGGCATTCTAATAAGAGAGCACACAACAGATCAAGTCCATCCCCTATCAGGAAGCATAAGAGTTCTGGGGTGGATGAATTATGAGGAGAAATGAACAAAATCAAACCTCCTACATTTGATGGTGAGAACAAGAAGGATGAAGATGCAAAGACATGGTTGTTGGGCATGAGAAAGTATTTTAAATTGCATAATTATTCTTCCCATGCAGAAGGTAGAATTTCCATCTATCAACTCAAGGGAAAGACATCCATGTGGTGGGATCATCTTGTGCAGGTGAAACACATTAAAGAGAAGAGTGTTACCTGGAAATAATTCAAGAACTATTTTGAGAAGAAATACTTGACTAAGAGATACTATGACAAGAAAATGAAAGAGTTATTAGAACTCAAGATTGGGAGTATGAATATTGATGAATATGAAAGAAGGTTTTTAGAATTATTGAAGTACGTCTCTTTCATCAAGGATGAGATAGTTAATATTCAGAGGTATTTGAGTGGGTTTCCATCATTCATCAGTGAAAAAATACATTATGATGATCCCAAGACATTGGAGGAGACCATAAGGTGAGCTAAATGCCAATATGATCAACAAAAATCAAGGCCAAATTTCCAAAAATCTTGGGAAGACAAAAGGAAATTCAAGGTGGATCAGAGGAAGAAAGGGTCTAAGCCACCATTCTTCAAAAATAATACTCAGGGACAACCAACTTCTAGAGAACCTAGAACGATTGAGACAAGGGGTCAAAGGCCAAGGAAACCACCTATTCAATGTTGGGGTTGTAAAGGAGATCATATGTTCAAATATTTTCCTCACAGAGGTGAAAAAGTGAGGATTGTTCACAATGTATAGCAAGCTGAAACAATGGAGCACATGGGCAGAAATGTGCCAAGGATCTATGCAGCCCTAGACAACAAGAAAGCAGAGTTTTAGTCACATATGATTGAAGTAGAAGGTATGACCAACAACCAAACCATTTCTATTTTAATTGATTCAAGAGCTACTCATAGTTATATAGATCCTAAGATGGTGGAAAGTTTACATTTGCCAAGAATCAAGCATGGAAAATCTTGGTTGGCCCAGCTAGCTAGCAAAGCCAAAAGAAAAGTTAATGAGATGGTCAAGTCATGTCTTATGGACATGAATGGACTAAACACCAGGGAAGATTTGAACATCTTGCCATAGGTTCCTATGACTATATAATTGGGATGGATTGGTTGGACCAAAATCATGCTATCCTATACTGTCATAACAAGGAATTTACTTTCTTGGAAGAGGAAGGGAGCCTAAGGAAAGTGCAAGGAATTCCCAGGGCAGTAACTATTCAGGAAATTTCAGCATTGCAGCTGAAGAAATGTTACAGAAAAGGGTGTCAAATATTTGCATCTCATGTGGAAGAGACACCTAAAGCTAAGGTACCAAGTTTGGAAGATTATCTAGTCCTAAAAGAGTTTGAAGATGTGTGCAAAGAGGTACCAGGACTACCCCCAAAGAGATATATTGATTTCTCTATAAATTTAATGCCTGGAGAAGCTCCAGTGTCAAAGACTCCTTACAGAATGAGTACACCAGAGCTGAAGGATTTACAAATGCAACTTGAAGAAATTCTGAAGAAGGGGAATATACACCCAAGTGTGTCATCTTGGGGTTCCCCGGTCTTGTTCATGAAGAAGAAAGATGGGACATTAATATTGTGCATTGATTTCAGATAGTTGAATAAAGTGGTTGTAAAGAACAAGTATCATCTGCCAAGGATTGATGATATTTTTGATCAATTGAAGGATGCAAAGATATTTTCAAATATAGATCTCAAGTTAGGATACCATCAGGTAAGAACTAAGGAGGAATATATCAGCAAGACCACCTTTAGTAAAAGGTATGGTCATTATGAGTTCACAGTGGTTCCATTTGGGTTGTCAAATGCACCGGTTGTTTTCATGTGCTTAATGATTGGTGTTTTCCAAGATTATTTTGACAAGGTTGTCATTGTCTTTCTAGATGACATTCTTATATATTCTAAGTCAGAAGAAGAGCATGAGAATCATTTGAGAATGGTGTTGCAAGTATTAAAGGAGCATCAGTTGTATGCCAAGTTGATCAAGTGCTCATTTTATCAGAAGCAAAATCATTATTTGGGTCATATCATTTCAGAGGATGGGATAGCAGTGGATTCTGAGAAGATAGAATCCATTAGAAAATCGCAAGTGCCAAAGAACGTGACAAAGGTCAAATCATTCATGGGCCTTGTAGGCTACTATAGGATATTTATTGAAGGATTTTCAAAGATTGCACACCCAATCACTTCCTTGCAAATAAAGGGTGTGAGGTTTCAGTGGACATTGGATTGTGAAAATAGTTTCCAACACTTGAAACAAATATTAACAAGTGCTCCAATACTAAGAATTGAAGACCAAAATGAAGACTTCATTGTATGAATAGATGCATGTAAAGAAGGACTTGGTGGAGTCCTCAATCAAAATGCATTTGTCATATGTTATGAATCAAGGAAGTTGAAGGAAAGTGAAAGACATTATTCCACTCATGATTTGGAGTTGGAATCCATACTGCATGCCTTGATGAAATGGAGACACTACCTCATGGGGAAAATTTTTGAGCTAAGAATAGACCATAATGGTCTGAAATATTTATTTGATCAACCAAATCTAAATGCTAAGCAAAGTAGATGGTTAGAATTTCTAAGAGAATATGACTTTGATATAAAGCATATCAAGGGGAAAGAGAACAAAGTGGTTGATGCACTCAGCAGAAGAGTGCAGGAATTGCATGTTACATTCATTAGCATGTATTAAACAGATTTGAAACATAGAATTATAAAGGCTGCCAAATCAGATTTTCATTACAAGGAATTAATGGAAAAATTACAGCAAGGTAATTTGCAGCAGAAAAATGAAGAATATGAGCTAGATAATGATTAAATTCTCATGTACAGGGGAAGAATTTATGTACCAAATTCTAATGAATTGAAAAAATTGATATTGAGGGAAATGCATAATGTACCTTATGTTGGGCACCCAAGTTATCAAAAAACTATTGCAGTTGTCAAGAGCCAATATTATTGACCAGGAATGAAGAAATAGGTTGTTGATTTTATTGCCAAATGTTTGGAATGTCAAAAGGTAAAGGATGAACATAGACACCCAGCTGGTTTTCTACAGCCATTACCCATTCCTGAGTGGAAATGGGAGGTTGTAACAATGGATTTCATCACCAAACTTTCCAGAACAAACAAGAAACATGATTATATCATGGTAGTGGTGGATAAGCTTACCAAAGTTTCCCATTTTATTCCAGTTAAGCTCACTCACAAGGCAACAAACATTGATGATGTTTATATGAAAGGAATTGATTGATTACATGTTATACCAAAGACAATTGTGTTTGAAAAAGATCCAAAATTTACCTCAAAATTTTGGAAAGGATTATTTAATGGATTTGGAACAAATTTGAATTTTAGTACAACTTATCATCCAGAACCAGATGGAAAAACTGAGAGGGTGAATCAAGTGATCGAGGATATGTTGAGGATGTATGTTATGGATAGACCATAAAAATGGGAAGACTACCTACACTTGGTAGAGTTTTCTTATAACAATGGGTACCAAGCATCTCTAAATATGAGCCCATTCGAGGCACTTTATGGAAGAAAGTGAAACACACCAGTAAGTTGGGATAACCCAATAGAAGGAGAAGTGGTTGGGCCAGATTTGCTCAGAATGGAGGAGAAAATGATAAAAATAAAATAAAAAAAATTTAAAGGTTTCCCAGGACAAGAATAAAATCTATGTTGATAAGGGAAGAACTCAAAGGGAATTTAAAGTGGAAGACCATGTATTTTTGAAAGTAAAATCCAACAGAAGTTTCCTGAAGTTGGGAAATTGTTCAAAGTTGGCAGCTCGTTATTGTGGGTCGTTTGAAATCCTAGAGAGGATTGGTCCAGTGGATTATATGATTGCATTGTCTGCATCTATGCTTGTTCATAATGTATTACATGTATCATTTCTCAATAAATATATACCTGATCCTAATCATGTTATTGATTGGAATGTGATCCAGGTGGAGAAAGAAGGTGCGTTTCAAGTGAATTCGGTATGCATTCTCGACCGAAAAACCAAACATCTCCAGAATCGAGCCATAGAGATTGTAAATGTCCAATGGACCTAGTACAGTATCATGGCCTGGCTTGGGTGGTTGGGGACGTTACAGGTAGGGATAATCATTTCCTCCTGTATCATGGCCCGGCTTGGGTGGTTGGGGATGTTACAGTTGTTGATACTCTGTCATGAGTTCCACCTCAGGTTCCTCAATAAATATCACCCCTCTTATTTGTTTGAATCATGAATCAATGTTGGGGTTGTCATGTTCGAATGATAAGATTACTATAAAGATTTTTTGTAATGTTGTCCATTCTGCAGTGCCTCTGTGCAGTTCCTGATCTACATATTATTTTTCTGAGATTCCTTACAGTGTATGGATGAAGTGATGAGGTCATTCTTCTGGTGGTGTCATCCTACATAGTGTTCTTCATTTCTCCAAATGATTTTTTGGTGTCCCTTGTCCATCATATCTCTACATCTTAGTGCTCCCCTGCTTGGCACCGAATCTAATGCGCAATAACCTCTTACATTGGTACCAGCCCTTAATTTTTTCTTTGTGTGCACCCCGCCATCTGAAAGGTGTTTCCTTGAGTCCAATGTCCAAGGATAAGAATGTCTAATTCTCTAACATGTCTTCCTCTTTTATTGTTAGGAATTCCTCTAAGTCATTTATGCCATGAAAACTGGGAGGTTCTCTTATCTTGGTACCCACCCACCTTACTGCATGATCTATTCTTGCGCACCTTCTAGTGGACACTTCATGCAATATATGTTTCCAATTCTCCAAGTTTGTATCTGAGACAGATGCGCATGATGTGAGTCTCCTCCACCTGAGTACCCCATATGCAATTAAGTTGACATAATCTTCTTTGCGCGTGGTGGTTCTATATAACTAGTTGATTTCCTCTAGATCTAAGCAAGTGGTCTCCACAAACCTTTCTCCTTTTGATGGATCTAGTGGCACAATGACTTTGTATTCTCCTCATTCAGATGCCATATTCCTTTTTTTCAAGTTAATTATGGGGTGGTTGTCAATTCTCAATCCATTCCATGCAGTGTTGGATAAGGTGTTGTACCATCTACTATTTCTATCACTTCAAAGTCTTCCTTAGTGCACACTCCATCTAGATCTACGGTCACACCTTTGATCCTTCCAATTGGCAAAACTCTGTGTTGGTTTGCTAGTTTCAGTTGGATAGGTTAGTATCCTAACGCAGTCTCTCCCATACATTGCCATGTCTTTTTAGGAAATACATTGACCTCAGAACCTAAGTCCAATATAATGTCTCCCATATTGAAAAATTCAATGTTGGCATTCAGTATAAATTCTCTGCTTCTCCTCATTCTTGAATGGAGGTGATTGACTATTTTCTACTCTAACTTCCCCTCTACTTATGTGTTACATATTTATAATATATGCTACAAAACTTTAACAGATGATGTATTATTCAGTAGCTTAACATAGGATTGCAGAAACGTATTTATGGTACTTACTTGATCTACCGATTGTGTTTCACTGGTGTGGTCCATTGAGGAGGTAATTTCATACATGGGTACGTTCTGAGTGTGTTGTGCGGTTGATGTAGATGCAAAATCTTTCTTGAGGAACTCATTTTTGGCCTCCTTAGATGTTTCTTTTTCTTTCCTTGAATCGAATTGTTTATGTGATTCAATATTCTTCTTAACCCATTGGTGTTGTGATGTCTCATGTCTTACTGCGATAGCTCCTGTCTTAGCTCCTTAGCACATAACTATGTTGATGTTTCTTCTGTCACCCCAAGCTTCTGCTGAAATCCACTGAACATTCTGATTTCTTTCCTTTTTTCTTTAATCTTCCCAAAAATTGTTGGGCATTCCTCTGTATCATGGTATATTGCTCAACAATACATGCATGTTGTAGGTGGAGGTGGACATTCTCTTACATAATGTCCTGGATGTTGGAAGTTGTGACATACTATTGGACCTATTCCTCTTCCAAATCCTCCTCTACCTCGTCCTACACCTTTGTATCTAGCCCGATCTGCTCGTGGTGTGTTGTATTGAGGTACCTGATTATACTACGCGAGATTATACTGAGGTTGTGTAGTGTTATATTGTGGTTGTGTAGTGTTGTATTGATGTTGCGCAGTATTATATAGATGCGGTATATGGTTTAACTATGAAGTATACTTCCCTGTTATCATCTCTACTTGCACCCTATAAGTATATAAAGTTCTTTCCCTCATCAGGTCCATTGTCCTACAATCTTTGTCATCATGATCCATTGATTTTCAAAAGTTGCAGTATGAGCTCTTAGGTACTGTCTCGTACTTTTGCATCATTGGAAAATGATATAGATCATGTCCATTCATTTTACAGATCTTGCACCATGGTCCTCCTATTGGAAAATTGTATGGTAGATGTGTTTCCATGTATTGTGCGAAAGTTAGGCACTCATTCTTGTGGTATCCTTCTGACTTGCATGTAGTGCACCAAAAATTCTCTTTTCTCTCAGTTCTTATTATGGTTCAGTTGAAATGTGAAGTTCTTCAGATCCTCCTTTATCTCTTCTATTGATGGGTCTATCTTCTGATATTGGTTCTCTTCCAGTTGTGAGGTTTCCTGCAGAGCTTCTGCTTAAGTTTGAAACTTATGCTGCCTCAGAGGGTATTTCAGGTATGGTAGTAGTGAATTCACAAAGAGATATCTATGTTTCATGTCAGTAATGACATACTTCAACTTACCCTTCAATCATTTGAACCTATGATCAATCTCCAAAACAGACTCACTTGTTTTCTATCTAATTTTAATAATCTCATTCATGTACTGATCTTCTGAACTAGGCTTCTGAAATTCATCTATCAATATATTTTTGACATCTGCAATAGTCTGTGTTGTCCCTAGTGGATTGTTTATAGCTAGACTCATGTACCAATCTAGTGTGCGGTCTCTTAGCGTGATATCTAACTACGCAAGTTTTGTATCATCATCTGTAATCTACTTTTCTTTCCAGATATTCTCACACATGAAAAAGTACTTTTTAGGATCCTCTGATGGCTCTCCCTTGAACTATGGTAACCTAATGGTGGGATTGTTACAAGGAAAATCTCTCTATGGATAGGGTAAACCACAATAGATGGAAATGACTACAAAAATCAACTCTATTCCAAACATATGCTATATAAACCAATATGAAAGCGAGATAAGAAAGAGGCCTACCTCATCCAGATGTTCGATGAAGTCCACCGTTGAGCACTTGAACCCAAAGCTATATACCTGCAACTAGTTCTCAACAAACAAGCAAAGAAAGAATATGGTGATAATGTAAAAGGTTAGCACATTAGATATCATAATCCATTAATAAACATAACAAATAAACCCATGGATAATAACTCATATATTTGCAAGATATCAATTAGATGGGAAAGGAGTATTTCTATTAATAAATGATCAGCAAAAGAGAAAATATTACAGGTTTTCGTGTTGGCACAGTTCGGAACCAATAAACTAAGTTCCTTCCATCTGGGCCTCCACCACTTCAATCCTCCACCAAAGGCAAGCTCGTAGAAGGGAGACAACGGGGTTCTCCATCAATAAGGGAAGATCTTGGGGGATGAACATTGTTTTTAGACTTAAAATACAAAGGGATGTAGACTCAATATGAAGTAATAATTTCTCCAGAGTAACTTTGCTCTCAAACTTTAATTCTTCTCCTTTTCCATAGCTCGGAATTGGCCCATTTATAGCCTAAAAAATGGAACTGAAGGGTCGAGTTAGAACGTTTCCAGTATATGGAAGGTCAAGGATCATAGATCTCCTGTCGTGACATGGAAACCTGACATTTAATTTTCATTTTTTGGCACAAATCCCAATGTATGCGGGTTGTAGTGGAGTAGCCTATGTATACGCTTGTCGTATAGTGTGCAAGATGCGTACAAGTGGAAAAAAATGTATTTTTGTCTCTGGATTTTAGTAACAAGGAAGATAAGTCTACATAGGGAAATGGAATAAGGCCCTCTCTACAAGATTGCATAGGGTGAGAAAAATATTTCTCTAACAGATGCCCCCTAATGTGTGAG
>JASDQU011176803.1:14267-26670 GCA_032191745.1 Picea mariana
ACTATCAATTCTATTTGGAACCAATATGTTAAGATTCTGTATTTTTTCAATGGGACAAAGATATTTTGATCATTTCGATCCATCTAGATCACCCCGAATAAGGTCCAATCATGATAGGTAATTTTCATAATGAGTTTAATATGGATCAAGTGTCTGTGGCCATGAATAGGCAAATACAAATGCGGTTATATGCCAATAGTTGTCATAGTCACGAACAAGACTGTTACAACCCTAGATTTCACCTGACATGCATACCTGGCATTAGGCCATCTAACTTGCTATCTTTACCAATCCATTATTGAACAACTCTTAAAAAAACCATCATTTTGAAGGTGTATGCGCCCTCCACCATTATTTCCCACGTACACACGCTTGTTGAGCCACTACAGCCCGTGTACACTCACAGAATATCGCGAAATGTGGAAATTTACATAGGATACTCGTTTTTTGGTTGTTACTTAACTATTTGACTACCCATATCCAGTCACCCCAACCGTTACTATCCATTTTTGCCTATAAAAGAAGGGGTTGGGGTCCCATTGCAAGGGGAAGCATGAGAGCAAAGAAACTCTGCCCATTTTATCAATCCCCCTTTGCCCCAATTGTAAAGCCCTTACCATTTCCCTAAGAGAGAATTGAAGAGGAGAAGAAGATGTGGAAGCAATTGGTGCATGGTGAAGAGGATCCCGGGACCAAGTTCAAGGAGAAGTGTCAGTCTCATGTTGTAAGCGACTTTTGTGAGATTAATATAAAGAAGTACTTTTTCCGTCCCACCAAATGACATCTTGAACTTATATTATTTGTTTACATTTCTTGTTTATGATGTCTAACCCACTAATCCATATGTAGAATGCATGCTTGTAGTTTCTTTTTTTTCTTTTGATGAATGCATGTTAGCCTTGGGAGGAGATTTGCAGTCAGGAAACAACCAAGCGCAAAGGGATCGACATTGGACGCGGAGTTTACGGTAGGCCTACTGGATCCCTTTCTCTTGTCTTTTATGTATGATTGTGGGGTAATGTTGGGATAGTGATAAAATGTAGGAGACTTTAGATAGTTATATCTTCCTACACTTTAGACCCTTTGTGTAGTCCGTAGAGGGGATTTCCCACTATAGCAGAATTAGCAACCGTACTAGGGACGCCTCTACGGTATTTGGGGATATTTCTTTGGGTGTTTTTCAATCAATTTACCCATTGTTTTTTGAGTTTCTTTAATCTTTTGTGTCTTTAAGGGATGTTGGTATTCCATACCAATACTCCATGCCTTTTCCTTGACTGTTGGTTTCCATCTTTTTGATAAGTTACAGAGGTGTATGCGACTTGTAGTGGGCCTGCACGCATGCATATGTGCCCTGCCTTTGGACATCCCACGCACATATGTTGGTTGTTGAAGTGACAGTAGTGTGCCTGTGTTGAGAATATATTTTGCAAAGAAGAGGCAACCATCCTCTTCCCTGTTATAATTCATACTCCTCAGGGATCTTCTTGATCTAGCCCTGGTCTCTGTTTTAGCAATCTATAGCCTAGGTATGACCTTAGCATATCTTTCTTTTCATCAAAATATTTCTTGTGTTTTCTTTAATAGGGTTTTTAGACAAGTTGGTGAGTCTACTTTGATCTACCTGCTTGGCATTGTCAGTGACTCCCTGTGATCTGTGATTGGGCCAGAATCCATTTCTTGGTCCTGTCTTGTTGGTATTTTTTACTTTTTTTTTGCTTTAGAAGAAAAGAAATTCATTTTCAAATTTCTTGTTTTGAAGCATAAAACCATAAAAATATATATTTCATTACTTTGTTTGGTAAAGTAGTTTAGGTTAGTTTCTTTGTTTACCAAGGAAAAAGAAAGTTTTCTTAAGTTCTTTACTTGAATGCTTAGGAAATTAAGTAGCTCGTAGTCGAGCGAAATCTTGTTTTGATTTTTTTCTTTTCAAAGATCTGAGAAAAGTAGTTATGAAAAGTTTGTTGAAAGAGTTTCAAATGGAAAATCTGTATTTGTGAAGAAAGAAGTACTTTTGTTTCCAGTATCTTCTTATGCTCTTATCTTTTTTCTCTTAAAGAATATCGTTGGTTTCACTTTCATTCCTTTTGACTTAAGACAACCACTAAAATTAACCCCTAATTAAAAGTTACTAGACTTTGTGTTTGAAGGGTTCATCAATTTAGTCTAAGCTAGAGCCTTGATTTAGGATTGGAGAGGAAACTCTTCAAGGCTACAAAAACAAACATAAGAGTCTGAGCTAGGGAGTGCTTGAAAGTACAATAACCGTGAAATTTATCCGGACCCCCCTCTAACACAGGGGATAAACACGAGGTCATGTGCAGAAAGGTAGCGAAGATAACCCCTCCAAACCCAGACCAAGCGTAGTGGGGAACACATATAGAGGGATTATCTTGGGATTCCATTGATTGCATTTGCTACAGAGCTTCATGGGTCTCAAATCCATTCAAGGTCCTCATTCATCTTTCGGAACACTTTCTTTCGATACCCTTAATAGGTTTCAGGCTTGATACTCTGCTCATTGTGGTCCATCTAACTGTCGACTATACCCGCCCGGTGACTGTTCGCACACTAGAAACCTAGTTCCCTTATCTTAGTGACTTACATAGGTGACTGTGAGGGTATACTGTGGTACCCACAGCATACATCGAGCCACACTTTGCAGAGTATACCCATAGGGTGCTTCTATATTCGAGTTGCACTTGCACTGGTAAGTTTCTCTAGTGTTCATTGTTGTAAATTTTCTTCCAACTAGCTAGTGATCTGCTTGTCTTACCTCATAGGAACTTTTTCTAGTGTGTGCTGGTTTTTAAAAAAATGATTATAGAAATCCCTAGTGTGTCATTAATATTCTCTCACAGTGGAGGATTAGGAGCTCCTCCGGTCACGAAGGATTTTGGGCCTACCGTCGATTGATCTCGAGCCACCCTCGCCACTGCTAAGGTGAAAATTAGACCAGCAGGGGTCTTTTGAGGCGACCGGGTTACAGGAAACTATGCCTGACTCACCTTCGAGAAGAGAACATTAAATTTCAGAGGAACCAATAATTTTTGACTTAGGAGCGCATGCTCTTGGTCCATATAATTCTCCAATCATTGATCTATCAGTGCCCATCGTTGTACAAGTTCAACCTTACGAGCGTCAGGTAGTGTCACAAGCAGCGATGGAAACAAATGATGCTACTTCTTCAAGGAATACTCACATTTTGTCTACGGTTGTCACTATAGGGGGTGTTCTACCTCCTAACCAACCATTGTCAGTGCTTACCACTATGGTATCGACTGCCTCTACCTTGGGCAATGGTCTGATTCCATCTATGGTGGGAATCACTGCTCCATTCACCCAGAGTGCTACAGGCCCTCCGTTCTCATACGAGATGCCTAAATTCAGTACGAGAACTATCCTTTCCCACTCCACTCTAAAGATGTTAGGTATTGGGGTAGGGAGCTCCAACACTCCTCTGCAAGGATCCATGGGGGGGACTTTAGCTCCCTATAATTCTTTCCCTTACGAAGGGGGTCATATACCTCCTTCGTCCCCTTTGCTCGGTAGTGCCCACCATCACTCTGTTGGGTCGAACGTAAACTATAGTTTGTTTGGCATAGGTAGTCAAGGACTTCCTACTTATAGCATGTCGGTAGGTTCGTCACCATTCTCTTTGTTCGGTGCGTTTGGTAACAATGATTTCTCGTCAGCTGCCATCTCGGCCAGGGGAAACCCTAGTTATGGACAACAACATCCTGTACAGGGTATTATTCCTGCACATGGGGAAAACTTAGGAATTCCTTCCTCACAAGGACCTTGGAATCCATGGCAGAGATCAGTTCCTTCATTAGGGATGTCGATCAGGGGAAACCCCTTCCATAGCTAATGGAACCCCGGACAAGGCTCAAAACCTATGCCCATCGGATCGGCAGGGGGAAATCCTTGGAATGCGATGCAAGCCCAGCCCTTTACGTCCTATTACGGGAGTCATTCGATGATGTCTCAACAAGAGTAGAATTGGTACGTTGGTCATGACCATGGTTAATACAAGAACCTTGGCCAACAACCTAACTTTTCCTGGCTGCAACTTGGTGCCAAGAAAACTCCAGGCTCCTTTTTCCCTGGTTACAATCAACAACCCAAATTACCATTTCTGGCAACTCTGCACTTTCTGAACTTTACAAGGTTATTAAACGACCCCATCTGTCACAATCCACGTTGGCCCCTGATGCCAACCAAGTTTCCTTTAGACATCCCAATGTTCGATGCCAAGCCAAAGGAATATCTAGGCGATCGTGTGACTACCTTCCATTTATGGTGCTCATCCAATTCTTTGAGAGACGTCTCCATCTAGTTGTGTTTGTTTCAACGCACTCTCATCGAGAGTGTGGAGAAATGGTACATCGAGCTCGACCGCTCAAGATACTCTTCCTTTGTCGAATTGGCAATGGATTTCTTAAACCATTTCCAATTACATGTGAGATATGATGCCAGTTTTGAATTGCTGGCAAACTTTGAGCAGACAAAAGTGGACCATATCTCAGATCACATCCAAGAATGTAGACGTCGAAAGAGTTTGATAAAAGTGCTAGTCCCACCAGCATTCCTGCTAGAGTGGTTCCTCAAGTATTTGGTACCTCAGTTATCTAAAGTTGTCGCAACCTCGAGGGTCTTTTCAGAGGAAGAAGCGATAATGAGAGCCCAAAAGATAGAACTTATTTACTCTTAGTCTGGTTTACTTTACAAAGTTTTACCAGATGCACCATGGTCGATAATTGACAAGACGAGATAGATATCTGGACCACATGTCGATGGCATTGTAGGTTCAGTGAAAACAAATCTCGTTGATCAGTTGTCAAATCAATTGCAACAATTAGCAATATAGCAGACAGCGGCCATATAGACCACTAGTTCGACTGTTCCCCCTACTCAAATGTTGGATGTACACAGTGTGCAATAGACAAACCCAAAAGCCAGCCAGTAGCCTGACAGAAAGAAGAAACAACAAAAGAAGGGTAAGGGGGATAAGAAAACTACCAATAATGTTGGTGAGGGAAACAATGAAAAGAAAAATTCAAAGTATCCTTGTAATCTTTGCAAGGAGGACCATCTGACTCACCAGTGCCCTTGGCTTGCAGAGGCCTGAAAGTTATTGACACAACAACTGCCTGTTGTGTTAACTAATCCATTTCTGCATGGGCAAAATTTATCTCAAGCCTATTCAAGCACAGAAGGGGCCGGTCAGGGACCCCCTCCATCTTTGAGTAATCCTTCATCCACAAATGTGTACATGATGAAAGGTAGCATTGACATAATGACTAGGAAACACAACTATCAATTGCCAAACACCCCTGATATGGGTAAAGAAGCCGAAAACCATTCTCTTCCTCTCCATATTGAGAAGACGTTGGGTGAAACAATGACACGCATCCCCAAAGGTGCATTGAAGAAATATTCTCACAACCCAAAAGCAAGGGCTGCCCAGAACTACTCTATGGTGAAGGATTTGTAACAAACCCCTTATGCAATGTCATCTTTGGAAGTCCTCCAGTGTTGCCCTTCTCAGAGAAAGGCTCTGTTAG
Source organism: Picea mariana (assembly GCA_032191745.1). Taxonomy (NCBI): domain Eukaryota; kingdom Viridiplantae; phylum Streptophyta; class Pinopsida; order Pinales; family Pinaceae; genus Picea; species Picea mariana. Next base: position 19,835 of record JASDQU011176803.1, read on the forward strand.
TTTCCTTAGGATCCGTTGAGACTTGTAATCTGGGAACGATCATGCTTGATACAACTGAATTAGAACCCAGTCTTCCTTACCACGTAGTGTTTCAGATAGTAGTGGCTTACACCACAAAACATTTTACTCAGAACATTTTCCGCACGGTGGTTGATGAGGGTGCCTCAACATGCATGATGTCTTTGGAGTGTTGGAAGGCCATCGGCCAACCCATTTTTTCTCTGTCACCTACCCTTCTTACCACTTTCGACGATCGTTTGTTCTGACCACATGTAATCATCCCCTCTTTTCTCATGCAGTTAGGAAAGAAGACCATGTGCGTCAAAGTTGAAGTGGTCAATGCGTCTCTTGACTACAATCTCTTGTTAGGAAGGAGTTGGACCTACACTATGCAAGAAGTGGTTGCGACAATTTTTCGGGGTCTTGTTTTTTCCACACGAGGGTCAAATCGTGACCATTGATCAATTATCCTTCTCTCGGCCTGAACCTTCATCGGGGTTATCCACGGTCCCAATGATTGATAACCCTCAGCCCGACATCATCAACATAGGGGTTGGTTTGTTCCCACCTTTGATGGGTACTTTCGATTACCTACCTCCGACTGGCAATTTCCATTACATGTTAGTTGTCCCAGAACAACCTAGCACCAAAATATTTCAAATCTCATCATTTTTCACGACTTACTTCAACGATCCATGGACTCTTCCTTCCCCATAAGCCACGATGGAAGGGACAGGGCACCATGGCATGGCCATGCCCTTGTCCGTGGAAAACGTTGCATACTCTATAGTTCAGCAAGCTTTTGACGACCCTAATCCGACTCCCGCACAGAAGTTGGATCCGATTCTCGAGTCTATGGGCTCAAGATTCCCTCACCGATATGGATTCTTTAGACTTATTCTTGCCCTCAGACGAGGTGAATATTGAGGCAATGACTAGTCCGGACAGATCCTGGGATGATGTTCATCACCGATCTTACTTCCTCCCAGAGTTAAGAAGAATTGAAGTAGGTAAATTCACTCTTACTATGACTAGAGATAAGGCTTATCCTATCAATCCTTTAGCTATGCACATTGTTTACACTAAAGGAAATATGGAAAACATTGCTCAAACGATACCTATCAATATCTCCAAAATCCCTCACATCATGGAGAATATCTTCGTCGGAGGAGACTGCTCCCCCGAGGAGATTCAAATCTACATAGATTTATTTAAGGAATTTCACGACGTGTTTGCCTGCTCTTATGAGGAAATGCCAGGCATAGATCCAAGAATTGTCAAACAAGAAATCACGACATATCCTGACGCTAAGCCGGTCCGGCAGAAGCTTCCTCCAATTAATCCTAGGAAAACAACAACTATTAAGGTTGAACTGGAGAAACTACTCCAAGTTGGATTTATCTACCCCATCCAATTGACTCAATGGGTGTCGAATCTCATTCCAGTCAATAAAAAATAGGGTATGATTCGCATATGTATGGACTTTCGTGATTTGAACAAGGCCTATCCAAAAGATAATTTCGCCATGCCATTTATTGATCAGATATTCAATGAATGGGCATGTTGTGAAGCCTTTTCTTTCATGGATGGTTTTTTGGGATACAATCAGATATAGATCAAGCCTGAACACCAACACAAAACCACTTTCATCTGTCCATGGGGTACATTCACTTATCGGAAGATGCCTTTTGGTCTAAAAAATGTTAGAGCTATGTTTCAGCGGGCCATGTATTTTTCTTTCCATGACCTCAAACACATAGTCGAGGCCTATCTTGATGATTTAGCGTCACAATCACGCAAGAGATTTGATCATTCTGCACACCTCCGACTTATATTTGAGCGATGTCACTACTACCGGATCCACTTGAATCCAAACAAATGCAGTTTTTTCATCATATTGGGTCGTTTGCTTGGTTTCATTATTTTGACAATAGGGATCATGGTCAATCCTCTAAAGGTTGAGACAATGGTTCAGTTGCCTCCCCTGTACACAATCCCTCAACTTCAGAGTCTACAGGGAAAAGTGAACCTTTTACGGAGTTTCATCGCAAACTATGCCAAGATAACAAAGGGTTTCATGTGTTTATTGAAGAAGGATGTTCCTTTCCATTGGGATGAATCTGCTCAGCGCTCTTTTGAAGTGTTGAAATGCGCCCTCACGTCTACACCTCTGCTTCGGCCACCCAATTATAATAAAGATTTCTTATTGTACTTGGCCGCTGTGAAGTCAACCATCGGTATGCTCTTAGTTCAGGAGAATGATTTTCTCTCAGAATATGTGATTTATTACCTAATCTGAGGTTTGGTTGGACCGAAACTCAATTATTCCCACATTGAAAAACTTACGTTGGTAGCAGTTCATGTTGTCCAACGGTTCTGTCACTAGATCTTGTTTCGCAATACCACCATCATTGTTGTTGTGAATCCAATTCAATACATGTTGACATGACATGTAATTGGCAGAAAGATCAGTAGATGGATAGTTATCCTCCATGAATTCGACTTGGATTTTGTTTCGGTGAAATCCAAAAAGTCGTTGGTCTTTGCAGAACTCATTTCGGAACTTCCGGTCGAAAAAGGTGATGTTATACTCGAAGAGTCGCCTATCAAAGGAAACATGTTTATGATTGTGTCTTTGCACCCCTGGTATGGAGATATACTAGTCTATCTCCAGACTTTGAAGTTCCCTACCTTTGTTTCTTGTGATGAGCGTCGTTGTATATGCCATCAGGCCAAAAAATATCTCATACTCGAGGACACTCTGTATCGTCGAGGTGTAGATTGCATCCTTCACTGGTGTCTCACCCATGAAGAAGTGGAAATTGTGCTTAACAATTGCCACACTGGAGCATGTGGCGGTCATTTTTCTGGTTTGGAAACATCCCAAAATATTCTACGAGCTGGTTACTTTTGGAAAACATTAATCAAATATTGTGTTGAATTGGTCAAGAAGTGCCACCCATGTAAGATCTTCTCCCGGAAGATGAGGGCACACCCTACTCCCATGTTTCCCATCATTGTAGTTGGTCCCTTCACCAAGTCGGGGATTGATTATGCTACATGCAACCCTCCTTCCACAAGGGGGAACTGTTATATCATCATAGCAGTAGACTACTTCACGAAGTGGGTCAAAGCTATGCCAATGTTTAAAGATGATGGCGAGACTACAACTCTCTTTTTGTTTAACCAGATATTAGCAAGGTTCGACATCCTGAGAGAGATTTTCACTGACCATGGCAGTCACTTTCAGAGAAAAATGATGTCTGAGTTAAGATCAAAGCTTGGGTTGAGGAAAGAACATTCAACACCCTACTACCCACAAGCGAATGGTCAGGTGGAGGCTGTGAATAAATCGTTGCAGACTATTTTACAACGAACGATCAATTCAGCCAGGTCAAATTGGAATTTGATGTTGTACTCAGCATCATGAGCCCACCGAACATCTATTAATACTTCAACCAGCTTCTCACCTTTTCAACTCATTTATGGGCTGGAAGAATTCTTGCCTATAGAGTTCCAGATCCCCTCTCTAAAGTTGGCAGTATAGTTATTGCCAGACACTTCACCACTTGAAGAGCGTTTATTATATCTTGAGCACCTCAATGAGCAGTGTTGAGATGTAGCCTTGGCTAACAAGGCTCATAAACATAAAGTCAAGTGTCAGTATGATTGGTATGTTCGTCCTCACATTTTCTCTAAAGGTGACCTTGTCCTAGCCTATGACCAATATAAGGACCCCCTATGGGCAGGCAAGTTCAAACCCATGTGGTTCGGGCCTTTCATTGTGAAGGAGGTTCTAAAGAAGGGTGCTTATCATCTAGTGGATTTTGAGGGAAATTCTTTGGCGGAGCCTAGAAATGGGCTCTACCTCAATAAGTATTACTCGTAGATGGGTTTCCTTGGGTGACTTCTTGTAACATATGTATGTTCTTGTACATTGTTCTTTTAGTTTTTGTCTTTTGGTTTTATGGACATGTTGTTTTTTATGTCATCTTTTTCACTGTGGCAGATGTCAAGTGAATCAGAGGTGTTCATTGGGTTCATGGACGATGCTAGCTAGTGCACCCTGAGGCTTGATTCCACAACTTGGGTGAATTTCACACCTCAGGGCCAGTTTCTATCTTCAAGAGGTATCTGTTAAGGAGACGCCACAAACAATGTTGTCGAATATAGTTCATATCTAGAATTGCTTCGTGACACTTTGTTGCATGATATCTCTCACCTCCGAGCCTACTTAGATGCTCAATTGGTTGTGCCCCATTTAAATAGGGTTTACTGCGTTCACGATCCGAATCTACAGTGACGATTCCTTAGGGTACGTTTTTTAGAATGAAGCTTTGATTACATTACATAAATCCATGTTCTTAGGAGATTGAATCAACTCACAGATACTCTAGCTAATCATATATTATATTGGAATTTTGCACACATGTAAGAAAAAGCACACACACGCACATGTAAATACATTTGTAAAATAGATTTAATCCATAGGACGTAAAAAGATAAAAATATCAATATATATATCAAAAAATATCAGAGTACATGGGTGGGCACAAGCACCTCAAAAATATGTCTATTTAGATTCACGGGGCTTATGCCCTCAAAAATATACAAAACGATCTCTCGGCACGTAAGTAGTCTAGCCTAGCTAAGGGCGGGGCCTGTTGGCCCTGCCATAGTGAACAACGATGTTTTCCAAAAACCAGAAGTGTTGGAATTAGGTTCATGGCACCCCAACTACATAAGGTTGCATCGATGGTGGCAGGTCCTCGATCTCTATCATTGGGACTGTGTGAGTGAGTGTGGTTAGGTTTCGCTCCACCCATCTCAAAATCTATCAGCCTCTTCGACTGGAGGCCCCCCTACTACTGTTGGTCCTGCCTCTGGTCAAGGATACCGCCTGGTCCTCGTGAAATCTGCTGGATGCACTGGTCCCACATCTGAACATAACAGATACATACTTGTCAGATACTCCGGTACACAAGAAAAAATGATATATATATAAAGAAATAAAAATTAAATAACTTTGAAAAAACAAGCATACCTAACTCTCCTCTCTCTACTCTGGGAGGTACGGCCATGTCAGGGTCCCTGGAGAAGTCGATAAAAGCATAGGAATAGTTCTCTATCACCGAAATCTGTCAAGACCACCAATCAAAAAACCTGTCATCGAAGGCCTCAATGGTCCTCCCTCCCCCCTATCATGGAAATAATGTCACCCATCTGCATAGCGCCGGGAGAGTGGCCTCACTCCCTTGTATAGTCTCTCGAGGACTAATACTGGGTAACCTCTCAAAGACAAAAGAGAAAAAAAAGGTTCCAAACTCAAAGCTCCTATGCGCATGCACTTGACAATCTGTCAACTATATCTTCATGCATGTCAGCATGGTTGTGCTCCAGTCAAAAATTTGCGCATTTAAGCATTGAATTGCACAATACATGTGTGCCTATGAAGCTTGATGCAAAGATGTGGATCCAATGATCCACCTAATGAGTATAACAATTGATTTCAGTGGTAGGTTGTGTTGGTGCCGGAGGTCACCCCTGGATTGCTAGCAGGAGCAGAGCCCGACGCCCATCAGTTTTTAATGTCACGGTTTGTTTAAAAAGGGTGATCAGACGAAAAGAAACTCAAAATAGTATCGTATCAACTCAGAGACCAGACCAGGCATGCATGAACGAATGAGGTCTTGATAAACTCCAAACAGTGAGTCGTAATAAAGGGTGAGTAGGTGGAAGAATTGTACAAGAAGGGTGCAAAATCTATCACAAACATCCGGTTTGCGATAGATGAAGAAGAAATGTATTCGAACACAAAATCCTTTTACATTCAAACACATATACTAGAGAATACAAAGATGCCACAACAAATCCTTTATCGCAACAAGATTGTTAAGTCCACGTGAATCCTTCACTATGAACCCTCTAGCAAAGATGACACAAAGATGGAAAAGAAAGGAAACTGTTTGTTATAAACCAAGAAGTCTCAAACACAAAGGCATAACCAGGAAACCAGAATATCGCTGAAACTTTACAGTCGGGAGCTTAGCTCTACCATCGATAGATACAAAAATGGAAAAAATGCCTACATATACTCAAAACAACAACAACAACAAGATCAAGAAAAATGCATTGAAGGCTTTGCGTCTACATGGCTTCTGACACTCTGCAGCCGCAATATTTGAATAATCGTGCAACTTGTGGCAGACGCGATAGATCTTCTGACAGTTACATCGGTGAATCGATGTGCTTTTAATTCATTGCAGGACGTCCCCATTATGGCGGAAACGATTTCTAACCACCCTCAACTACCTCAATAACTGCTTCTTGGGATTGGGAAGACTTCTTGCACTACCACCTGGAACAACTGAATAGCTTGCGGGATGAACATGAGGGTCAGTGCGGAGGACGCGGTGTATGGTAGGAGTGATGGCACCGGGGAGCGCGTGGAAGGGGTGGCAAGAAGTAAGAGTGATGACAGAGAGGGGTGACAGAGAATGATCCATGGCGGAAGGAATCCAGGTAGATGGGGAGAAGACGGGAGAAATGAGCCCGCCTTCAGGCAAGAAACTGACATGGAAAGGAACGGGACGCGTGGCAGGAAAAGAGAGGATGGTGGGAAGAAAGGAGAGCCACGTGGACTAAAGAGGAGAGGTGAATGGGTGACACGCGGCAACAGGGGAAAGGTGGATGGAAGAATGAAATGAAAACAGGAGGGCCCACACTGGTTAATCATATGGCAGTTAAGGAGAGCGGGGCTGCACGAGCGTCGTTGATCTAGGCGTCTCGATCGTGGCCGTCGGAAAGCTGCACATGGGATTTCGGACCCCCCCCCC
>JASDQU011176804.1:0-15326 GCA_032191745.1 Picea mariana
CCCTTATGTTGTTTGTTGTTGTAGTGAGGATGTTGCTTCTTGGGATACTTGGGTTTATCTTTCTGCTTGGGAACTAAGGCTTTGTTGGAGGGACTTGCAGTGTTGATCACTCCAAATTGTACAAGATTATCTTCCTCTCGAATCAAAGAAGCACCAAAGGACTCAAGACTGGTTTTTTCATAAGCTTCTTCCCTTAGAGCCTCTCTCATGGCATAAAAGGTAGATACAAACAAAGAATCTGCACTACCTAGCTTAGAAAGAATAAGATAGATGCAACACTCTTCCTCCATCTTTATCTTACATTCTTCACATAAAATTCTGAGTGTTTTAAACCTAGATAGATAGTCTCCAAGGCAAGAAAAATCATTTGGACTCAAGGTCAGTATTTGATTTTCTAACTGTTGTTCTCGAATAATATTGAGTTTACCAAACATAGATTCAATCGTGTCCCAAGATTCGTTGGGGTCATCAATATCTTGAAGGTGGTACCTTAAATCAGGAGAGATGGAAATTCCGAATAGTCCAAATGCTTTGTCATTCCTATTATCCCACTTCGCTTTCTTATCAGTATCAGTGGGTGTTTTTTCCATTCCCAAGGTAATCTGGTACAAGCCTTTACTTCTTAATAAATCTTCCATATGAGATTTCCATTGGAAGTAGTTGTTGCTTGTAAGCAAGACAATACTTGTAGAAGCCATATTAAATATGTAGATAATGTGGATTTAAAAACTGAAACTGATGATCTGGATGGAAAGAAATCGAAAAATTATGTGGTTTTAAAAAACACGGCACTGAAAACAAACTTATGATGTTAGAGTTATGCCCTTTTTAAAAAAGGCACAATCAGTAACCAAATGACCACGTGATTGTGTAAGTTTCTTTATGAAGTGAGCCACTTTTATAAAGAGAAGTGAGGATCACTTTTACAATGAAGTTACTTTATAACAAAAAAGATACATGCAAAATAAATAAATCTAAAATAAAATATTAAAGCTACTTACAGTGATTCACTTGTATACTTGAAGTGAAATACACTTTACAATTTTCGAATGAAATTTTCCAAAAAAAGGTAACAAAAGAGAGACTTGAACTCAAGACCTCTTACTTAATAAGGAAAATTTTAACCAAATGATCTATCAAAACATATTGTAATGTTCAAAAGGAGGATTTGGGTTGTTGTTGTTGTTGTTTTTGTTGTTGTTGTGCTAGAAAAACACTCTTTTCACACAAGAAAAAAATTTCGCTTCTCGACGACAACACGGGTTAGATCTCGGTTAGCTTACCTGAAAGATGCACCTTTTCCTATCTATTTCTAATTTGCTGAGATTGTACAGGGCACAGGGAAAAGAGAATACACAGATCTAAAAGATTAGCAACTTGGAAATAAATAAAACAAAACCGAAATAAAACCAAAATACTACTCTGCAAAAATTTAAAAAAAATGTGTATTCAAGCTTTATACCTCCAGATCTAACTGTAATGGTCGTATCTTGGGAAAACGGAAACCTTTTCGAGTAAAACGAAAAGTGTTCCTGACTAAAACGAGCACTCCAGACACAATGGAATAGTCCTCTCACACTAGAAATGTACGAAAATTACATAAAGTGGAGATGAGGCAACTCGACTTCACGATCTCGATCTTCAACAGGAGTCGGTCTTCAAACAAGCTCTGATACCATGTTCGAAAACATAGGTATTCCAACAGAGGATAAAAACCTTCAGTAACCACTCACATAACTATATCAAAGATCAACACACCGATGTTCTCACGTGGTAAAACCCCTACAGGGAAACATCCATGGCCCTAGCCAACGTGACCACTTGGAGCAGTTTATTAATGCAAAGAAAAAAATTACAGAGAGATTTTAAAAGAGAGTTTCTCACAATCGATCATCGGAAAATGAACCTCCATTCTCTTTAAATAGAGATCATGGACCAATCGGGTGTTAAGCCACAGATCAATGGCCATTAAGATCGAGGAGAGTATGAACCGTCAGATCACTCTATGTTTGGAACATATCGCGACCGTCGGATTTCCTAACTACAAATGCATACTAATGCATACTAAAGAAACACACTAGAAAACACACTTTTACCTAATGACACAATAGACCAAGTAGATCTTACTAACTCCTAAGTGTCTAAATATCCTAATGGAGTCCTCATACTCCCTCAACGACTGCCACAACTAGGGGAATTCTGCCTCCCAACCCACCTTCGTCGGTCTAGACCATCATGGTCTTGACCACCTCTACTTTGGGCAGCGGTCTGATTCCATTTATGGCGACGATCACTACTCCATTCACACGGAGTGCGATGAGACCTCCGTTTTCATATGGGATGCTCGACTTGGATACGAACTCCGTCCTCTCCTACTCCACCCTACAGACCATGGGTCTGGGGGTAGGGAGCTCAAACACTCCTTTGAAAGGTCCCATGGAGGGCACCTCAGCCCCGTATAATTCTATCCCTTATGGTGGGGGTCATCTACCTCCTTCGGCCCCTTCACTCAATGGTGCTCCCCAACAACCCATCAGGCCGAACATGAACTACAGTTGTTTTGGAGCAGGCATTCTAGGACATTCTTCCTACACCATGACGATGGGTTCAAAGTCATTCTCTTTGTTCGATGCATTTGGTAATAACGATTTCTCGTTAGCTGCCATCTTGACGGGGGGAAACCCTAGTTTTGGACAACAATATCATGTGTAGGGTATTATTCCTACACAGGGGGAAAACATGGGAGTCTTCTCCTCACAAGGACTCTAGAATCCATGGCAGGGAGAAATTCCTTCATCACGGATGTCGACTAGGGGAAACCCCTTCCATGGTCAATGGAGCCTTAGGAAAGGCTCAATACCTATGCCTGTCGGATTGGCAGGGGGCAACAGTTTCCAGAATATTTGGAACACAATGCAGGGAGAAATCCCCGCCCAACCTTCAATGTCCATTTACGGGAATTAGCTGATGATGCCCCAACAAATGCAGTATCCATTCGCTGGCCAAAGCCATGGTATTTACCAGAGCCCTGGTTAGCAACCTAACTTTTCCCAGAAACCTAGTTCTAGTCAAACTCCAGGCTCCTTTCTTTTTGTACATATTCAACATCCCAAACTACCATTTCCGGTGATGTTACATTTTCCAGACTTGTTAAGGTGGTTAAACGACCCAATATATCACGATCTGCGTTGGCCTCCCATGCTGACTAAGTTTCCCTTGGAGATTTTGAAGTTCAAAGGTAAGCCTGAAGAAGATCCAGGTGATAATGTGAACAATTTTCACCTATGGTGCTCGTCGAGCTCACTGCTAGACGACTATGTACAGTTGCACCTATTTCAATGCACTCTCATCGGGAGTGCCATGAAATGGTACATTCAGCTCAACCACTCAAGATAATCTACCTTGATCGAATTGGCAATGGTTTTTCTAAACCATTTCCAACTACATGTGAGATACGATGCTGACACCAAATTGCTAGTCAACTTTGAGAAAACAAAGGCCGATCATATCTAGGATCACATCTGAGAATGGTGGTGTCATATGAGTTTGATAAAAGTATCGGTCCCACCGGCTTTCCTGCTAGAGTGGTTCCTTAAGTCTTTGGTGCCTAAGTTGTCCAAGGAAGTTGCAATGTCAGGAGTGTTTTCCGAGAAAGAGGCGATATTGAGAGCTCAAAAGCTTGAACTGATATACTCTCAGTCTGGTTTACTCTACGAAGTTTTTCCAGATGCGCCACGGTCCATCCTTGACAAGGCCAGACACAAGTCTGGAACACATGCGATGGTATAGTTGGTTCAACACAACGAAAGCCCACTGATCAGCTATCAAATCAATTGCAACAATTGTTGACACAAAAGACAATGGCCAGCAAAACCAATGGTTCAGATTCTCCCCCTACCCAAACGTTGGATGTACATAGTGTGCAGTTGACGAATCTGAAGACCAACCAGCAGCCTGACGGAAAGAAAAAACAACGAAACAAGAAGGGTAAGGGTGATAAGAAACCCACCAATAATGATGGTGAGGGAAACATAGAGAAAAGAAATTCAAAGTGTCTATGTAACCTTTGCACAAAAGATTATCTGACTCACTTGTGCCCTTGGCTTGCGGAGGCCCAAAAGTTATTAGCGCAACAACAACCTGTTATGTTAACGAACCCATTTCCACATGGGAAAATATGACTCAAGCCTATTCGAGCGTGGATGGGGGAAGTTAGGGACCCCCTCTATGTTCTAGTAATCCCTCGACCACAAATGTTTATATTATGAAAGGTGACACTTACATAGAAACTAGGACACACGACTACAGAATATCGAAATCTACTGAAAAGGGTAAGGAATCCGTAAACCCATATGTTCCTCTCCAGATTGAGAAGATTATGGGTGAAACAATGACATGTATCCCAAAAGGGGTGTTCAAGAAAGTTTCACATAATCCAAACACGAGGGCCACCCATAATTACTCTATGGTGGAGGATTTGTCATAAACCCCTTGTGCAATGTCTGCTTTGGAGGTATTCCAGAGCTTCCCTTCACAGAGAAAGGATCTATTTTCCTCTTTGGGATCTACATAGTCTTGTAATCCAGGAACAATCATGCTTGATATGACTGACTTAAAACCTCATCTCCCTTACCATGTGGCATTTCAGAGAGTAGTGGCTCACCCCATGAAATATTTTACCTGGAATATTTTCCGCACGGTGGTTGATGAGGGCGCCTCAACATGCGTGATGTTGTTGGCATGTTGGAAGGCCATTGGAAAACCTGTTTTGTCTCCGTCACCTACTCTTCCTACTTCTTTCAATGGTCATGCTTTTAGACCACATTGAATCATCCCTTCTTTCCCCGTATAGTTATGAGGGAAGACCGTGTGCGTCGAAGTTGAATTGATTGATGAATATCTTGGCTACAACCTGATTTTAGGAAGGAGTTGGACATACACAATTCATGCAGTGGTTGCCATAGTTTTTCGACTCTTGTTGTTTCCTTTGAGGATCGAATCGTAGCCATTGACTAGTTTTCCTTCTCTAGGCTTGGCCCTTCATCAAGGGCAACCACGGTCCTGATGATTGATAACCCTCAACCCGACATCGTCAATGCAGGGGTTGGTTTGTGCCCACATTTGATGGATACTTTTGATTACCTGCCTCCTTCCAACGATGTCAAGTACATATCGAGTGTCCCCGACCATCCTAGGGCTGAAATTTTTCAAGTGTCGTCATTCCGTATGAATTACTTTAACAATCCGTGGACTCTTCCTTCCCCATTAGCTTTGATGGAAGGGACAGGGCATCTTGGAATGTCCATTCCATTTTCCACGACAAAAGTTGCATACAGTATTGTCCAGCAAGCTTCGATCGACCCCGATCTGAATCCTGTACAGGAGTTAGATCTAGTTCTCGAGCCTATTTGGGCTCAAGGTTCCATTGCCACTATCGATTATTTAGAATTCATCTTTCTCTATGACGAGGTGATTATAGAGGCATTGTCTAGTCCAGAAAAACCCTGGGACGATATCCATCACATATCTTATTTTTTCCCAGAATTAAGAAGAATAGAGGCAGGTGAATTCGTGTTGACTATGACAGGAGATAGGTCTTGTCCTATTAATGCTCTGGCTACACACGCAGTTTATGCCAAGGGTAATATGGAAACCATCATTGAAGAAATACCTATTGACATCTCCAGAACCCCTGGCATCGTGGAGAATGTCTTCGTCAGAGAAGACTGCTCCCCCGAGGAGATTCGAATTTACACAGATTTATTTAAAGAATTCCACGACATTGTTTCTTGGTCTTACGAGGAAATTCCAGGAATTGATATAAGAATCATCAAACATGAGATAAAAACTTACCCTGATGCAAAAATGGTCCGACAAAAGCTTTGTCCGGTAAATCCTCGGAAAGAAGCAACTATTAAGGCTGAAGTAGAGAAACTTCTCAAAGCAAGTTTCATCTACCTTGTTCAGTTGACTCAATGGGTGTCAAATCCCATTTTGATCAAGAAAAAGTAGGGAATGATTCATGTGTGTATGGACTTTCATGACTTGAATAAGGCCTGTCCAAAGGATAATCTCCCCACCCCATTCATTGACCAGATTGTCGATGAATGCGCAAGCTGTGAGGTCTTTTCTTTCATGGATGGTTTCTCGGGATACAACCAGATTCAGAAAAAACCCAAAGACCAACATAAAACAACTTTTATCTATCCATGGGGCCCATTTTCTTATCATAAGATGCCTTTTGGCCTAAAAAATGCCGGAGGCACTTTTCAGCGAGCCATGTCTTTTGATTTCCATGATCTTAGACATATATTCAAGGATTATATCGATGATCTAGCATAACGATCTCATATGAGAGTTGATCATCCTACGCACCTCTGGCTAATATTTGAGCAATATTGCTACTATTGGATTCTCTTGAATCCTAAAAAGTGTAGTTTCTACATGACATCTGGTCATCTTCTAGGTTTCATATTTTCGACAACAGGGATCATGGTCGATCCTTTGAAGGTTGAGGTGATAGTTTAGTTGCCTCCCCCATGCACAATCTCTCAGCTTCAAATCTTACAAGGAAATGTGAACTTTCTTCGGCGTTTTATCGCAAACTATGCTGAGATCACTAAAGGTTTCATGTGTTTACTGAAAAAGGGAGTCCCTTTACTTTGTTACAAAGCCTCTCATCTCTCTTTCAAGGTGTTGAAATGCGCCCTTACATCTCCCCCTCTTCTTCGACCACCCAATTATAATAAATATTTCTTATTGTACTTGGTCACTGTAGAGTCAACCATCGGTATGGTCTTGGTTCAAGAGGATGATCTGCTCGAAGAGAATGTGATTTATTACCTGAGTTGAGGCCTGGTTAGAACAGAACTCAACTAATCCCACATTGAGAATCTTGCATTAGAAGGAATGCAAATGTCCACGGTTCTGTCATTATATCCTTCTTCGCAAGACTATTGTCGTTGTCATTGTGAATCCATTACAATACGTGTTGATGCGATGCGTTATCGACAGAAAAATAAGTAGATGGATAGTTATCCTCCAGGAATTTGACTTAAATTTTGTTTCCTCAAAATCCAAAAAGTCACTGGTGTTTGCGAAACTCATCTTGGAATTTCCGGTCGAATCAAGTGATGTTACGCCCGAAGAATCACCGATTAAAGGAGATCTTTTTATGATTTCATCTTCGGATCCCTGGTATGGATATATACTAGTCTATATTGAGACTTTGAAGTGCCCCACCTCTGCTTCGCATGATTAGCGTCAAAATATACGCCATCAAGCATGAAATTATCTCATACTCGATGACACTTTGTATTGTCGAGGTGTAGATTGTGTTCTTCACCGGTGCCTCATTCACGAAGAACTGGAACTCGTTCTTAACGACTGCCACACTTGAGCATGTGGTGGTCATCTATCTGAGTTGGAAACAACCCAAAATATTGTACGAGTCAGTTACTTTTGGCCGACGTTAATCAAGGATTGCATTGAATTGATCAAGAAGTGCCACCCGTGTCAAATATTCTACGGGAAGATGAGGGAACATCCTGCTCCCATGTTTCCCATCATTACTATTGGTCCCTTCACCAAGTGGGGGATTGATTTTACTACATTCCACCTGGCCTCAGCCAGGGGGAATCTTTATATCATCACAGCAGTAGACTACTTCACAAAGTGGGTCGAGGCTATGCCAACATTTAATAATGATGGCGAGATAACAACTCTCTTTCTTTTTAACCAGATAATAGCAAGGTTCGACATCTCAAAGGAGATTGTCACTTTCAGAATAAAATGATGTTTGAGTTAAAATGAAATCTTGGGTTGAGGCAAGAGCATTCATCACCTTACTACTCACAAGCTAATGGTTAGGTGGAAGATGTGAATAAGTCCCTCAAGACCATTCTACAATGAACGATCAATTTTTCCAAGTCAAATTGGCATTTGATGTTGTACTCGGCATTATGGGCCTACCGAACATCTATAAATATTTCCATCGCTTTCTCACGCTTTCAAATTGTTTATGGGTTGGAAGCAGTCTTTCCTATAGAGTGCCAGATCCCATCTCTAAATTTGGTAGTAGAGTTATTGCTAGACACTTCACTGCTATTTGCACTCACGATTAGATCGGAAGAGCGTCGTGAGTGCAAANCACTTCACTGCTTGAGGAACGCTTATCATATCTCGAGTAGCTCGATGAGAAACGTTGTGACGCACCCTTATCTAACAAGTCTAACAAGAAATGAGTCAATTGTCAATATGATTGGTCTATTCGTCCTCGGATTTTCTCCGAAAGAGACCTTATCTTGGACTATGACCAAGATAAGGATCCCCTGGGGGCAGGCAAGTTCAAACCCATGTGATTCAAAACTTTCATTGTGGAGGAGGTATTAAAGAAGGGCGCTTACCATCTAGTTGAATTTGAGGGAAATTCTTTGGCAGAGCCTAGAAATGGGCTATACCTCAAGAAGTATTACTCGTAGGTGGGTCACCTTGGGTGACATCTTGTATATATGTATAGTTCTTATACAATTAGCTTTTGTCTTCTTTTTTTTATGGACGTGTCATTATTGATGTCATCGTTTTCATTGTGGAAGATGTCAAGTGAATAGGAGGTGTTCTTTGGGTTCGCAGATGGTGCTAGCTGACAGACTCAGAGGCTCACTTCTGCAGCTTGCATGATTTTCATGCCTCAAGGCCAGTTGCTATCTTCCGGAGGTATCTGTCTAGGTGATGCCACAAAAAATGTTGTTGAGTACAATGCAGTAATAGAGTTTCTTCGTGACACTCTGTCACATGGTATCTCTTACCTCTGGGTCTACCTAGATGCAAAGATGGTTGTGTCCCAGTTAAATGGGGTTCACCACATTTATGATCCTACTTTACACCAACGGTTCCTTAGGGTACATCTCTTAGAATGCTGCTTTGATTATATTATGTATATCCATGTTCCTAGGAGATTAAATCAAATCATAGATACTCTAGCTAATCAAGTATTAGATTGGCATATTGCACACACATAAAAAGAAGAACACACATACACATGTACATACATTTGTAAAAATGTGATCCATAATACATAAAGATGTAAATAAATACATACATATATATATATATATATAAGTGTCAGAGTACATCGGTGGGCACAAGAGCCTCAAAAAAATATAAATCCGGTATACATCGTAGGGCTTATGGCCTAAAAAATATACAAAGAGTGAGCTCAACACATAAGTGGTCCATCCTAGCTAAGAACAGGGCCTGTTGGCCCTGCCATAGTGAAAGACAACGTTCACCAAATGTCGGAAGAGTTGGACCTAGGTCCATGGCACCCCAACTACGTGAGGTTGCATCGATGGTGGGAGATCCTCGATCTCAGCCATGGGAACTGCACGAGTGAGCGCAGTGAGGTTCTTCTTGACCCATCTCAAAACTCTCTCAGCCTCTCTGGCTCGAGGTCCCCTTGCTTCTGGTATTGCCTCTGGTCGAGGATGTCACCTCATCCTCGAGAAGTCTACTAGATGTAGGGTAAATTCACGGATCTGGGTAACACTTTCGTGACAATCTAATCTCTAAAATTTCGAAAAACATTGTTTCGAGCGAAATAATATTATTTCTCGGCTGAAAGATACTTTTTTCGGCTGAACTAAATTTCGGTCGAACTATGGAATGTCAAATCGAATGGTATAGTGATGGCGTCCTCAATTCTCGTGTATAAATTTAGTCAGATGATTTTTTCCATCCGGCTATTATTTCGGCCGAACTATTATTTCGGCTGAACTATTATTTCGGCCGAACTATTCTTTCAGCCAAAACATTTCTTAAATATTATCCGAACATCTAAAATGTAACATTTTTCTCGACTGTGACTGTGAGTGATTGACTGAGTGGTGTTGTGTGAGGGAATGAGTGTTTTTCTCGACTGTGAGTGCAGACGTGGTTTTGGCTGAGATGTGTTGGTGTGTTGGTTTTGGTGGATGATCGTTCATGCGATTGTGTTTTCATTTTGGTGGGTGCTCCTTTGTGTGAGCGGGTCAAGCTTCAGGTAAGCTAAAAATTCTCACTGTAATATTTTTGTTTTTATTTTATTTTTTAATTTAAATTTTAAGTTAAATTTTTGCCCCTGTAGCCAAGCCGTGGGCACAGACGTGGTTTTGGCACGGACGTGCTGTTGTGTTGGTTTTTGTGGGAACTCCTTCATGCGGTTGTGTTGCCATGTTGGTGGGTACTCCTTCGGGCGGGTGGCCGAGCTTCAGGTAAGCTCAAAATTCCCACTGTAATATTTTAGTTTTAATTTGATTTTTTTATTTAAATTTTAAGTTAAATTTGGGCCCCTGTAGCCAAGTCGTGGGCACGCCAACGACTTGACCACAGGGCTAGGCCCTCTCAGCCAAGTCACAGTCCATCGGAATGTGACTTGGCTATGGGGGGCCAGCCCTGTGGTCTATCCGTGGGCATGCCAACAGCTTGGCCACAGGGTTGGGGCCCCGCGACCAAGTCACAGTCCACTGGACTGTGACTTGGCCACGAGGGGCCAGCTCTGTGGCACAATTCAATAGTTTTAATCGTTGATATAATTTCATTTTGATATACTGTTATTTTGAAAATAGTTTTTGGTATACTGTCAATGATATATTGTCATTTGATATACTATCATTTTGAAAACAGTTTTAATCTTTGTTTAGTAGTCTTCTATTTTTGTATAACATAGGATAAGTTCTTACAGTTAAAATCTCAATAATTTTCTTGATTTTTCTAAATCCATAATTATGCACTTCTACCATTATTTTCAGCTTTTTTGTATGCCCCTTTCAAAATATCACCAGTTTTGCAAAGTCTTAGAATTAGAAATAATGACTTGCTTTAGATAAAAACAATATTATTATTAAATATTTAACCTTCAACTCACTATAATATTTATCATATTTATCGAGAAGTTCCTATGTAGTATCCCAACCAACCATCATATATTATACACTATAATAAGTAAACTATGCATGTTGGAAAATATGGAAAATATATTGAATGATCGAATTTCAAAACAAAACATCCTAGAAAAACATTTTCTAGATCAAAAAGATAATGTAAGAGTATCACCTAAACTACTCCATTAGCATCATTGTAGACATTACCATTTGGAACCATTAATTTTGTGACAATTAAGACTCACTCAATTGCATCTTCTTCAAAATATATATGCCATTAAAACTCACATTACTATTTGTAGAAATAGGCTTCATTACCACCATAACTTTTGTGACAATTAAGAATCACTCAATTGCATCTTCTTCAAAATATATATCCCATTAAAAATCACATTACTATGTTTACAATAGGTTATGATGCACTTACATTTGAAATTATTTTCATGATTGCTCTCAATCAACGTGAATTTCTACCTTATAGGACTATATTTTATCTAGATTTCTAACTACAACTAAGCCTCACAAATATTACATTTGCTCCATTTTATCCACCTCATCTTAATATAACTTAATATTGAAGACAATTTAAAAATTGTTTGTTTATATGTTCAAATTATAGACACAAACAATAAATTTATAAACAATATGGATATACTTAAAAATGGGAATTTGATATAAAGACATTAATAAATAATTTATAAACAATATGGAATTAGTTAATTTGATATAGACATTTAACAATCCAATATTAAATTTTTAAATTTGATATAGAAATTTAACAATCAAAAGAATAGAGTAAGCATTTAAGTGATTAGTCTGTTCCTGAGTAGTTGGCCAGGAGCCGAATCTATTGTCTTTCACTCTGGTGTTAAAGACTTGGATTCAAATGCCATGTTTTTCTATGCATAGATAATATCTTATTAAAATTGGCTGAGTTGGATGTGGGGAGCCAGCCCTGTGTCCAAGCCATGGTCATTCCCATGGCTTGGCCACATGGCTAGCTCCCCATGGCCAACTCACAGTCATTTCAAATGTTTCGTATTTTATAAAAATTTCATAGAAATTTCAAATTGTCAAACTTTTTATTTCAAACGTTTTGTATTTTATAAAAATTTCAAATCTTTAGGAATTCAATTTATAAATCCATTTTTACATATGTAATATTAGAGTATCATAAATTTCTTACAAAGTTTAGCTTACAGTGTTTCTTACAATGCCTTGTTTACCGTTAAATTATATTAACTCTTTCGTAAGTTATGTTGTTTTCAATCTTTTAAGTAATGTTGTTTTCAATCTTTTTTCACTTTATGCTACAAAACATTGGTTGTAGGTTTGGTCTTTCCTTGAAATTCATTCTATCAACATTCACTGATTGAATTTCACCTTTTTTGGTCTCTAGAACAACCAAATTCAACACTCACTTTTGATATGGCTTCTCTTCCAAACCATAGACTCTTATCATAGTAAATTGCTTAAAAAGGAACCAGTCTCCCACTTTGGTGGTCTTTTCCAATTGTAGTGACCCTTTGACTAAAGGAATAATTACAACGAATACTTCATTTTGGATAATAAAGTCTAATTTATAGAAATAAAAGAGTCTTAGATGGGAACTAATTATTATAATCATTTATTACTTCACACATATTGACCAAAGTTATTGAATACTTATGTTATTGATGATATTTATATTCATATAATATAACTTCAAATTGACAACTTATTAATTAATTCATTAATAACCTAGACATTAGTAACTAATGTGTTTATTGAACCTTTAGTCTCCTTGCTCCTTTCCTCTCCTAGCAGCTCCTTGGTCGAGTTAGGCTCACTGACTCTTGGCTGTGTTGATGGACACCTCTGTAGTTGAGAAACATAACATTAGCATTCAATTCTTCCTCCCCTTTACGAAGGCTTACCTTTGTTATATAGCTCTTGGAGGACACTTGGGAGAGGTTTCTAGATATTCTAGAGGCCACTAGAGACTCAAATGATGTGAGTTCCTAGGCCTTTGACACGAAGATCCAACTCATCCTTCATATATCACCTCGTAACTACTCAATTCTAGAAGTATGATAGTGCCTCGCTTGATGAGGCACTAGTGTCCCGTGAGAGTCTTGCTTGTTGTCCACTAGGTGATCTGTGAGGATGCCAATAAGGGCTCAAAAAGGGTTTAATCCTTAGGAAAAAGATGTATTGAGATTCTATTCTATGATGGCTTCCTCTTTGGACTATATGGTGGAAATTAAATCTATAACAACCATGTGGTGGTTGTTTCCACTCTTGCAAATTACATTTCTTGAAGGTGGAAGACTATGTACAAATGTAAAGCAAGGACTATGGAAGAATTGGCTATATGGAAGTTTAGAGTGAGGGGAAGTGAGGAAAGTGATCCACATGCCACACCCATCTCTCCTTCGCATTCATTTGTTGCAAAAATCATAGGCTATGCAGATGTGTGGAGAAAAAATAAGTGAGGTGGATGCTCCACATGCCACACTCATATATCCTTTGTATTCATATGTTGAGTGGAGTGTATATCGTGAAGATGTGTGGAATAGGAATTATGTAGACTCTTCCCTTATATTTCTAACACATTCAACACCAGTGTAGAGTGTAGGGCCATGTCCTTCCTCCACATTACAAACTTACCATTAAACTTGTAATATGAGAATGTACTAAGCCATTTAATAAACCATTTTATTTTTCATGATCCTTTTCTAGATCACACTTCCCCAATTTGGAATATTTTGGTCTCCAAAATATCATCAATGAAGGATATGGAAGATAACTCTAGATTGATGTAATTCTAGATATAATCCAAATGTGAAAGCATCAAACCTTTTGACCTAACCTCTCTAGTAGACAACTAGTATAACACCAAGTCAATTTGATTCAGGAAATTAAATTAAAGGCTAGTCACATGATCAAATAAATAGTCAATTTGATGTTTGACTTTGCTTACTAGTGTGTTAAGTAGCCATGAGGGAGAATGATTATATTAATTTATTGTTCATTAGTGATGATTATGGGAATGGTATCCTAAATATCATTAAAATTGAGAAGATAACAATAGAGGATAATCATGTTTTCTAAAATTATGTCTTAAAAATTTCAAATTTGTGTGTGTGTGTTATGATACACATGTGATTTTTGTTGTATTCATGAGATAGAGTAATACACCTTCGTAATGTTATGAGAGAGAGTAATATACCTTCATAATGTTATGAGGGCCATGTGACCTAACACTAGTGATATATCCACTCATAGTAGAAACATTTTCTAAGGAAAACCCATATCATATGGAATTTTTTATGATAGAAATAACATTTTATCCCTGCCTTCTAGTTAACAAAACTCTTCATAAGTATTGATATTTCAATGAATTTCGATTTAATAGTATTTTTAATGGTATATCAATGTTCTGTAGAGTGATCTCCTTCTCCATTCCCAAATGATTTAGCCAAGAATTGGCATCTTTATGACAACCCCTATTAAGCCATAGGTGGCTTTGACTAGAGTTTAAAGAAATCATAGGTAGTATATTTTCTTTCATGTTAGTAGTCTCTTCTGCATGTACATTAGGTACCTAGTTTTAGTCATTATCTTAATGGGGAAATAACTAATTATATGAGGATAAGATAGGTTGTATCATATTAATTTTAAGATTATAAATTATAAACACTTTTGAATTTTCTTAGTATTTCTCCATGATTATATAGAAATGCTACAACCCAAATATTCAAATCCATATATAATATAACAAGATTGATGAGTGTATCAAAAGGGCTTTAATTTTTTACCCAAAGCCAAAATTCATACGATTTACAATTGTTTTCAAGGCCAAAATAGGTTTTATGTCCTTCATTGATCCTTTTCTCAATGCTATACTTTCAATTAAACTTGTGATTAAGGTAAACTCCAAGACATTTATATGAAGAAACTTCCTCTAAGTTGTTATTGGCATGTATCCTCCGTACGATAATGATGTTAGCCATATGGGATAGAAAGGGATAACTACCCTTTCTCCAAAGATGATTATGAAGCAGAAAGGAGGAGTATTTGAAAAAGGTAGTAGGGAAGGTGATAAAAGTGGAAGAAAAGAAAGAGTGTGGGTTGGCTAATTGGCAGGAGAAAATTGAAGAGGACTTAAAACTACTTTATTTGTTATTCACATATTACTTTGTTGTGTCCTAGATTGTCGTTGTTGAGTGTGAAACTTTGGACATGGAGGGATATGATGTTAGGTTTAATAATCAACAACAAATAAAATCAAAACTATATCAAGCAAGGGAGTTAGGGAGTTTATAGTTAAGAAATCCCTTGGTGGAAATATGGTTCCTTTATGTAACAATTAGGTAGAAATCCGTTAGTGGAAATCCCTTAGTTTATAGTAAAATTAGGTCCCTT
>JASDQU011176806.1:0-24490 GCA_032191745.1 Picea mariana
ATACTATCCATCCATGAGTGTTGTATCTACATGTGCATTTTCCTTCATGTCCAAATAACTTCATCAATCTTGTGGTCCAAAACCCATGACTAGGGTTGACATCAATGACAACAACCAATCTTCCAACAGCCTTTGAAGCTTCGATCTAGCCTCCTCAACTCATGGAACTTATCTGTTAGTCCTGGAAGAGGTCTCTATCTCCCATATAAATCTGAGGAGGAATACTTTTTGAATGAAAGTCTCTAATCCATTAAATCTATCTGAGATCAGGCTCACTCTAAGTCTCCATGCTCCCTCTAAAGCTTGACTCCCTCTGAGTCTATATAATCTTCTGAGACATCTACTCCCTCTGTGTGGGATTTTTTCCTCTAAAGTCTCCTATGAATGTTCCTGGGGAGGTTTCTCCTCCCTAATGGATCATGAGGGATGACTCCCTCTTAACTCTAGCTCTTTATGAGTTGGTACTTGGTGGGGTCACCTGACTCATCACTGGTGGAGCCATATTCTCCTCATGATATGGCTCATCAATACTATATATATTTGCATCCTACAAAGTGTCACGAGACCATGTTGGTATCTTCTTGTTTACTGCAATGATTTTGGGTAGGCCCTTTTGGCTCTACTAACTCTTCCTAGTGATCTGAAGAGTGATTAACTGCACTAGAGGGATTTTTCTGGTCATCTGTGGATCCTTTTTCTCCTTACAATCAGTCTCCATATGAGATACTTAGTATCCCACAAAATTACCCTTCTTCATCTTCTTATTCTTTGGTATATGGATTTATACGGTCATGTATACAACTTCTTATCTAGATAGACTACACAGACTCAAACTAGAGACTATCTAATATGTCGCCGCATGCCACCGTCACTATAGATCCCCTCATATTTATCACATTCGACCTACCCGGAACAAGACCAACAACAAGGGAAAAAAATAGACAAGAATAATACTCTTATAATAATAATAAAAACAATAATGAGATCAATCGTCACAGTAGCTCATTCTCAGAGATATCACTTTTGACCTGTCTAGAACAAGAGCCAAAAGAAAAAAAAAATACAATAATAAGAAATAGGAACAACACTCTTCTAGTGTTGTGACAAATCATTCCTCCATGATAGCCTACTTGAGACAAGAGCAACAAGAGAAAGAGTATTTCCAATATAATAGCATTTTCATAAGAACATATCTATGTTAACAAGAATAAAAGATAATTTCATGGTAATCAACATATCATTACCAAGGTGACCTTCCTGGAAGAAAAACAAGAAGTATCTCCTAGAGGAGATGTTAGTTCATGTTTATAAGAATTTATATCAATAGCACTCACATGCTACCAAGTATTCATTATATCTAGCAGTAATAGAACATTTCAAGGATTGTTGTCACAACTATAATGTAGCAATTATAAAACTTGATATGTGCAAATTGGAAACTTATCAATTTAATCAATCAAACCTAGAACCTAGAGTCTTATCTTCAAGAATGAGTGTTGTTTATTTTCCTTTGAGTCTCCTTTACTCAATATGAAAAGTATTCTCTCCAACCTATCCCCTGTACTAATACAATATGCTTTCTTGACAGAAATCTGAGTTAGGGAATACAATGCAAGTAAACTCGAAAATATAAACCTTAATCTATCTAAGACTTTAACTTTGAATAGAGGTTAGTATGATAATCATATCTTCAATAGATCAAGATACAACTAGATGTACATGAGATCACAATAATGACATAATAGCTAGAGGCATATCAAAATAATCAAACATGGATTGTTTTGTTCCTCTGAATGTGTTGGATTTGAGATCCCTTTGGATCTACTATTGGTGTTTGTAAAAAATATCCTTTCTCCTACAAACACCCTTAAGATAGTGATACAGTTTAAACATATACAAGTACATACATTTGGAAGCAACGAAAAGCAATGACAAATCCAAAAACTTCAAAGTGTTCCAACTTGCAATCTGAAGATAATTGGGGATTCTCTAGTGTGAGGCACACTATGATAACCAAAATTTAGGCCCAACACTTCACTGAAAATTCATTGGTCTAGAGGAACTGTAATTGGTATTGCAACTGATGTTGTAGTTGGTGTTGAAACTTCCACTACAATTGATGTTGCAACTAGAACTACAATTGGCATGAAGTAACTAGCATGAAGGAAATGGCATGAAGGAGCTAGCACGAAGTAACTGGCACAAAGGAACAAGCACTGCAACTGCAACTGGTACTGCAAACCTAGGGTTTAATGAGGAAATCCTAATTTCTCAACTTCAAAAATTTGTAGATCTGATCCAGGGAAAAGATGTGGCCTACTTAGGTGACCTTCTTAGTGGGTTCAGTAAGTGCTCAACTATATTGACAATGGGGGAAAATAAAGATCTTTCTTTTAGCAGTTAGACTATTACGAAGGAAACCGGCTCTGATTCCATGTTAAAATTTTGGTATGCTCATTTAACCATAGACAATGTCACATCATTGTCACCCAACCATAGGCATTCACTATGCCACCCCCGAGCACACTAACATTTTCTTAGATAGAATGATTATGGCAAGTCCACACTAGAACCAACAGATAAAACCTAGCCACAATATTGTTGCAGCAACAACACAATAACCATACAAATATATTGTACCTTACACCAAGAGAAGCACAAGAGAGATACCAGAAATATTGCTACATTATTCCTCCATACTTGCGCCCTCTCTAGCTGCAATTGCATCTCTCCAAACTTGTGCACTAGTTGCCACTATAGTTCCTCCTTAGACTTGCGCACTGGATAAGTGAGTGAGTGTAAAAATGAGCCAAGGCATCACCTTATTTATACTTATTCTGCTAGTGAACTTTTCCCATAGGTTCAACCTGTCTTTTCTGGCAAATATAATTTACTTTCACTTTTTCTCACAGGGACAACTTCTCTTTCTGGGTTTCTTATTTCTTTATTATTATTCTCCTTGGGTCGACTTCTATGCTAGGGTTTCCACACATTTTTTAATGGTTCTCTTACTTCCATAATATTATAATCTAAGTAAAAAGGTTACACTTGGAGGTTAATACCTCTAGCAGCTACCAAAACATCAACATGGCGACCTCTCCTTACTAGTGTTGATTTATGTCCAGTAAGCACCAAGATGCAACCCGCTATTGCTTCAGTTTGGGAATTTGTGTCTTCTTTGTTCAGGTTAATCATCAATAGCTCAGACAAGCTTCATATTTTCCTTGAGTAAGCTATTTTTGTATTTATTTATCATCACATCCATGCCTTTGTGATCTCTTGCGCATTTATGAGCCTTCTCTACTCTATACTCAATCGTGAGGTCTCTTTTCATTCTAAAAACACTCTCTGTGTGTGACCTCCCTTACTCTTCTTTGATTATTCTCTTTGTGTGTGTTCTTCTCTTATGGTCTCTTCATTTCACTCCCTTTGTGTGTGTGTTTTTTTCCTTTTGCTATCCTATTGTCGTGCTCTTGGTGTGTGTTCTAATTTTTCTGTCTCTGTGACTTCTTGCCGACGAAACCTACATTCCACTGTCCCAATCTGAAGAGGGTGATTCCATAGTTTATTCTCGTCAAGTGTTCAATCACCCATTATATTTTGTAATGGGCCAACTACCACATTAATTAACTCTCCACCCACCACTCTATAACCTTTTTCAATGGTTATGTGGTTTCATACCATTCTGATATGGTGGTAGGTGTAGTTGTCATGATTGCAAGCATAGTTTAGCTTATTGTGCAAGCTTCCTATTTTCTTCAATGAAGCATCTTAGCTCCATTCCACTCAACCATTCCATCAGTCCCTCTGCCTCATCAATTTCCTCTAGTGTATGATGGCCAATACTTATCAAGTTTGTTCCCTCTGAGTTAGAATTTTGGAGTTTATATTAATTCAAAACACAATTACATGCCTCATAATGTTAAAATATGAAATTTTTGCATAAATATAGTCTTGGGAAAAAATAGGGTGTTACATATTCTTTCCTATCATCTCTTATTATCAAATTGTCTGACACATTGAAATAGTGCTTCAGAGATTTAGTTTATACTCATTTTTTTTCTTAATATTTCATGAGGATTTGGCTACAGATTGGTTCAATTTTGGAGGGAAGAAATCAACCATTGATAAACATATTAAGAGATATATATTCCTTGTAATAGTTCCTCTACAGCCAGGAACATCTCAAGGAACAATATCAAATTGGTGTCATTGTCGGGAGAGGAGTTGAAATTTCATTTTCCCTAGGGTATGACAAAGTTTAGTTCTAATTCTTGAAGGTGAAAAGGGATTGGACATAGGTTTCTTTGTTATTCACCTGGTCACTCCATTATCACTCCATTGGAGAACCAACCTTGTTGACAGAGAAATGAAGTATTATTGAAAAATGATAAGGTATCAAATGATCGCTTTCTTTTGAGAAGTTTTGGTTCTACTAATTAGTCCCTTGGTCCTTTTTCCTATATAGTTCAAAAATATTATTCTTTATCTTGTATATTGGAGAATCATAAATCCAAGAATGTACTTTCTTCATTGGAAAAATAAGTCTTTCCCTTTTCTCGTATTGTTGAGAACCATGATAATTCAACCATATCCTTAATCTTAGTTGAACAATAAACTCATATTCCATCTTCTCTATTATACACCAAATTCCCACACTACTAAGTGTGGATTTGTCACACTATAGTGAGGGAGTGTTTGTCATAATTCCTAGACATGTTAGGAGAGAAATTTATCATATGAAGGTCAACATACTATGTGAACTTGTATTATTCATGTTTATTGAAAAAAAAGGAAATTAATTTAGTGTGATTATCCACCTCACATTTAGTTTCCTAATCTCAAGTATAAGTTGAGAGTCTCATGGATTGTTGAGAGATTTTCTCAAACCAAAATCCTAATTTTATGGATCTTGAGAGATATGTCCTCCTTAAAATCCTTGAGAGATATTTTCTCCCTAAAAATCTTGGAGATCCCAATTTAGTGGATTTAGTGAGTGATCTTCTCCATGGTGGTTAATCCTCCAAATCATATATAATGAGGGCATTCAAAGGGGGGGGGGAGGAATCCGTTTTAAGCATCATCATTTTGATCTCAAGGAATTCATGCAAGGCCTAGATAGGAGGAGCATTAGAGGAACATTTCTCAACATCAAGTGATTGTAAGTGTTGTCCTTTGTTTCTCATGAATATAAGCTTGGACTATTCCCATACTTCTGCCTCATTTAGTTTGCATATGAATGTTATGATTTTTTTATTTAGTTAGATTTTCTTTCATCTAACTTTGTACAAGTATTAGAAGAGGAATATGTTTATGTCTAAGTGCATGGAGATCGTGATCGAGCTAGGATTGGATTCAATGTTGGAGCAGCGAGGAAAACCTTCGAAAAAGGTCCACTCTATTTTCCTTTCTCTCTTATTGTTTTCATGTGTGAATAGATAGGAGAAATGGATGTTATTGTACACTTGCTATATTCTATCTTAGCCGAAGAAAACCTGGCTAAAAGGAGCTTAACCTGTCTGGAGGGTAAGATTTTTCACAATAGAAATCTGTGACTCCGCAGGGGAACGATTGTTTCCTTGGTTTTTAGCCTCTTGTTTCTTATGATTTCTTGATGAATGCTTGGTTTTTTAAGTCTTTTTTTTTTCACCATAATTCAATTGTTTACAAAATCCTTGATTAGCTTCATGTTGAGTCTGGGTTAATTTCTAGTTGTCGTGGAGCACTTTTTAGTAGTGACACTCCCCCCTAGTGCCTTACAGAGCATCATTGACACTTCCTGGAAGTGTATTTGGGAGTGTCACTCTTGCAGTAATGCTCTTTCCCCTTAGTGACATGAGCGTCACCCTTGTTTCTGCACTGATTTTTAGTCTTTTTCTTCTTTGTTTCTTGGCTTTTTTACTCATAGTTAGACCTCAATTTCTTGTTGGATTGCTTGGGATTTTGTTTTATTGAGAAGTTTGTTCATATCACTCTTTTTTATTTTGGTAATCTATTGTCTTGGATCCAGTTGTGAAAAGTTCATAAGCCCTTCAAGGTCAATCTAAATCCTTGGATATAGATTTGACTATCAGTAGCTTTGAGTCTTGGTGATTATATAATCATCAAAATTATTTATTTTTCTCACTGAGAAATTTCTTTTACTTGTTAGTTTTGAAAGTTTGTTTCATTAACTTGGGGATATATAGTGCATCAAGACCTGTCATTTAAGTTTTATTTTTGGAAATTGTTGATCCACTAAATCAATTTTGAATCTTTGAGGGTTTATTGCAGCATCAATTGATCACAGATCTCTTGAATTTAAAATATTTTTAAGAGTGATTTCTTTTTTTCTTGAATCAACATGAAAATCCATTTTTTTGTTTGATTCCCTCAAGATTGTGAATGCATCTTTGTTTGAATTTTATTTATGCTTCGTTTTCATTTCTATATTATCTTTGAACTCTTTCTTTTCATTTGAAATTAAAGAAGAATTGAGAAGGCACATTTAATTGTATTGCATATTAAGTCAAATAAAGAGAAATTTATTGCATTCTAGTGTGTAGGTGAAATGTTTTGAGCTTGCATTTTAAGAGTGAAAAATTGCATGGTTTTTGGCATTTTTGAGCTTTCATCATGTATCCTATAATTTATTTCACTCATGTATTGGACACCTATTGCATTCAAAGAGTAATTTGTGTTTGTTGCATTGAAAGTTGTAATTGTTTCTTTTCTTGAAACTTCTTTCTCCTTTTTATAGATAACCTTCATCGAAAATTAAAGATTACATTGCATTCATATTTTATTTGAATTTTTCTTGGAGTCAAGTATCACACATCATAGTCAAGTTGCATCCACAATATATTTTGAGTAAAAAATAGCCATAAAAGGAACAAGCGCATAATCTAAAATCAACTAGAATTTTTCTTTATTAGAAAATGATCACAAGTCTAGGATTTTAGCGCCTTGGTTGTAGGGTGGAGAGTAAATTATCCAACACCACTTAAACGAGATTGTAGAATACTAGAGAGTGTTTAAATACAAGTATTAACAATTTGCGTTTGTCAGGAGAGCTCCTCTTACATGGGAGTTAAGAATGAGGTCAAGTGAAGCGATGATTTGAGATTGCCCCTCTTTTGTTTGCCTAGTGGGACTACAACACGTTTGGAGCTTTAAAGAGTGGCAGGTCCTTGGGGTGACACCACTTATTATTAGTATTTAAGGTCATGGATTTGTGTCTACCATTCCCAGTTCCATTTTCTTAGTCTTGATTTTTTACCGGATACCCGCCCGACCGTCTGTTGTGAAATTAGTAAACATAGTTGCTTTTCCTAGGATTCTACACAAGTGACTGCAAGGGGGGTTCCTTCTGGTGCCTGAGGTAGATTTCACATCATGATTTAAATACCTTTGGAGGGTGGCTCCGTGAAGTGGGGGCTACTTGCACCAAGAAGGTTTGTAAGTGGAGGTTGGGGTAACTGCTTCTTATATCTTCATTGACGACCTCATCTCCCATCTCTGGAAGATCCCTACTTCCTTTTTTTTCTTTCTAATATATTATAGGAAATTTGGTAATGTGTTCTCTTTTATTTATTAGATCCTAGGTTGAGTCTTTTTCTATGGCATCGGCTCCTGGAACTACCAATGAAGGGACCCCTTTTCCTAGGGAACCTTTTTCTTTTCCTTCTTTTGGAAACTTTGGTCCTCCTTATATTGCTACATTGAGTCATCTAGGATTTTGTAAGGTACCAGATCTATTATATTAGTAGAATAGAGAAATAATGCAGAGAATAATACCAAGATAGAAACAGAATACAAAAATATGTAGAGATAATAGCGAAACAACAAATTATATGGAACCACAACACCATAATTATACCTTTATTGATAGGAAACAATGTTCACTTGCCTCTTCAAGGGGGAAACCTCTAGCAGAGCATAGCTCTATTACAATAATTTTTCAAGACAAAACTTTGCATACCCTCTACTCTTATTTATACTAAATCTATCTATCCAAAAGAACAATCTAGAGGAAGATCCTTCTAGAAGTGAAAGTTTCTATTAGGTCTTCTTACAATTGAATTATTCATCCTTATTGTTAGGCCTTATTAATATTCACCTTTATTACATGGAAATATATTATTCTACCCACTTGAGGGGTTAGGTAGGTTAGGTTCCTAGCATGTCCTCCCCCTTAAAATCAGCCTTGTCCTTAAGGCTTGAGATGAGGACATTGTTGCAGAATGGTAGTTGGCTCCCAGGTGGCATCTACGGAAGTTGTATCTTTCCACTGGACTAACACTTCCTTGATGGTGCATTAATGAAGACGACGCTCACGCTGGTCCAAAATGGCTTGTGGATGCAACCAAATGGATCCTTCTTCATCCAACTCAGGAAGTTTGGTTTGAGTTTTGCACTTATTTCCAAACACCTTCTTTAAGAAGTAGACATGAAAAAAAGGATGGATCTTATAAGAACTAGGAAAATCTGACTGATAGGCCACCTATCCCACGTGCTTGAGAACTGCATAAGGACCATAAAATTTGGGCTCTATTTTTTGACAATGTTCGACCTTGAGTAAAGTTTTTTTATAAGGTTGCATTCGAAGAAATACCTGGTCTCCTTCAACAAATTAACGTTCTGAGTGACCTTGATCAGCTTGTTGCTTCATGTTATTATGAGCCATGACCAAATTCTCTTTGAGGGTACAAAGAATATCTTGTCGAACTGTAAGTTTTTGGTCAACCGCCTGAACCTTCGAGACACTTGGCATGTAGGAGAGAAATGAAGGTTCCTTTTCTCCATATACTGCTTCAAAAGGAGTCATTTGAGTAGTTGTATGGTAAGAAGTGTTGTACCACCATTCATCTGATGGCAACCATTGATCCCATTGATTTTTCCTTTCAGAGGAAAAACACCTCAAATAAGTCTCCAAAGACTTGTTAACAACTTCATTTTGACCATCAGTCTGGGGATGATAGGCGGTGTTGAGAAGAAATTGGGTGCCATGTAGCCTGAAAAGTTCTTACCAAAAATTTTTGGTGAAAGTGGGGTCTCGATTAGAAACAATATAATGAGGCATGCCATGAAGCTTGAAGATATGATCCATGAAAATTTGAGCCACAGTGGATGCAGTAAATGGATGTTGAAGAGCACATAAATGAGCATACTTGGAAAGATGTTCAACTACCACCATGATGATTGACTTATTGCATGATTTAGGTAAACCCACAATGAAATCAATAGAGATGTCCCTCCAAATAGCGGGTGGAATCGGAAGCGCTTGGAGTTTTCCAAGGGATTTGATGGTTTATCCCTTATTACATTGACAAACATCACACTCTACCACAAAAGTGCAAACGTCCTTTTTCATACCATCCCAGACAAAAGAACATTTGACCCTATCATAGTTTTTAGTAAACACTGAGTGCTCAGCTGTGGGAGTAGCATGAATCTCAAAAAGCACCGTGGATTTAAGTTGTGATTGTTTACTTAAATACAAATGGCCTTTGTAATGAAGCTCATCATTCTACCAAGATTACCCTAGGGAAACTGGAGAATTGGCTTGCAATTGTTGGATTAAATGCGAAATTTTAGGATCTTGTAGCCATTCCTGGCGAACATCTTGGAGCCAATCTAGTACAATGGAGGATAGGGAGAACAAGGGCCCTTCATCTTGATATTTTCAAGAAAGAGCGTTAGAAACCACAATTTCTTTACCTTTCTTGTAAATGATCTCATAATCATATCCAAATAGTTTAGTTACCCATTTTTGTTGCTCTGGAGAGGAAGGTTGTTGCTCTAGAAAATACCTGAGGATTTGATGATCTGTCTTAATTTGGAAGCCTTGCCCCAAGAGATAAGGGCGTTAAGACCCACTGCATGTGGAATAGAAAATATTTTCTTTTCATATATTGATTGGCCCAAATGGCATTCTGGCAATTGTTTCCTAGTAAAGGCCAAAGGTCCGCCCTCTTGCATAAGGACTACTCCAATTCCTCTCCTGGAGGCATCACATTCCAGGACAAAGGTATTTTTGAAATCAAGAAGGGCCAATACTAGATTAGTGCACATAGCCACCTTCAATACTTGAAAGGCCATATCAGCTGTGGGATTCCAAGTGAAAGAATTATTTTTAAGTATAGTAGTGAGAGGTGCCGAAATCTTTCCATAATTCTGAACAAACTTGTGATAATATCATGTTAAACCCAGAAAACCATGCAATCTTTTGATAGTCTTGGGGCGAGACCAATCATGCATTGCTTCAATCTTCTTAAGATCTACCCGGACACCATCCTTGCCAACAATATGACCCAAGTACTTGACTTATGAGGTTCCAAAGGCACATTTAGAGTGTTTGAGGAAAATTTGATGATGAGAGAGTAGATGAAGAACTCGATCCACATGGGAAAGATGGGATTACCAAGTTTTAATATAGATGAGAATATCATCAAAGAAAACTAAGACAAAATGACAGATAAAAGGATGGAAGACATGATTCATGAGGCTTTGGAAGGTGGAGGGGGAATTACATAGGCCAAAGGGCATGACCAATAAATCATAGTGACCCTCATGAGTTCAAAAGGAACTCTTGGGGATGTCAATGTCTTTCATGCGTATCTGGTGGTAGCTAGAACGTAGATCCAGTTTAGTGAAATGTTGAGACCACTTAACTCATCCAAGAGATCATCAATGATAGAATGGGAAACGTGTCCTTGATTGTGAGTTTATTGAGGGCATGAAAGTTGGGACACATGTGCCAAGTACCTTCTTTCTTAAGTACCATGAACACAGGAGAAGAATAAGGGTTGGTACTAGGAAGGATAACACCTACTTGTAGCAATTCCTACACTATTTTCTCAATTTCATTCTTTTGGGAAAAGGGATGACGATAATGTTGAACATTGGGAGGAATATTTCCAAGAACAAGGGGCATGGAATGATCATGAACACCACGAGAAGGTGAAATTCCTTAAGGAGTGGAAAAAATAGCTTGGTGTTTGGAGAGAATAGCTTGGAGGTCAGGATGCACAGAGGGTGTCTCAACCGCGTGAATAGAATGGAGTTGAGAAATAATACTGGAGTGGCCTTTCTTGAGGATATTTTCCATGCGATGGGAATTGATAATCTCAGGATAACCAGCTGTGAGACCTTGGAAGTGATACCTTTGTCCCTCCTATTGGAATTTCATGGTTAATTCCTTAAAATCCATCAGAATGGGACCCAAAGTGTGTAACCATTCAACACCTAGCACAATGTCACAGCCTCCCATTTCAATGGAAAACATATGAGATTTTAGGTGATAATGTCCAATTTGAAGACATACATTTTCACAATGCCCACAACATTTGATGGACCCACCATTGGCTATCATGATTTAAAAATTATTGACAACAAGAATATAGCAATTGGTTTCATGGGCAATGTGACGATGAATAAA
Organism: Picea mariana; assembly: GCA_032191745.1. NCBI lineage: Eukaryota > Viridiplantae > Streptophyta > Pinopsida > Pinales > Pinaceae > Picea > Picea mariana. The sequence continues at coordinate 11,420 of JASDQU011176806.1, forward strand.
ATTGTGGGTGCTAACACTGTCAATAAGGATGATGACCTTCCTATTCTTAATATATCCAATGAGATTGAGGGTTTGTGGTCATGTGGAGTAGAGAAGCTAGTGAGGGCATGCAAGGAAATGAGTGGTTCAACTTCAGTTGGGTCAGCAAGCTCCTAGGTAGAATCGGGAAGGGACGACTCTCAATAAGTGAAACTATCACATCTTCGTTGGGAACAACTTCGGAAATGGACATAAAAAAAGTGTTCCTTACACTTATGCCCTAGAAAATATTGTTCATCACAATTATAGCAAAGGCCCTTCAGTTGGAATTCATCCATTTCATCCCTATTTAATTTCTATACCTTGAGGGGAGTAACATGGGGGATTAGGATTAGTGGGTCGAGGGTGAGGAACAAAAGAGGGTTTCTTATTCTAGGAAAAAACAACTTGTTGGACCTCTTTAGCATGTTTAGTAGCTTCCAACCAAGTCTAAGGGCGGGCCATGAGAACCTGGGATTGGATTTCATCCTTTAGGCCACTGACAAAGAATTCATGGAAGAAATCATCTGACATACCCTTGGTTTGAAAGGCCAAATACTCAAAAACAGTTATAAAGTCTTCCACTGTGCATGGTTATTTCAACTTGGTCAAATGACCGAGATAGTGGGTATCAATGTCAAAGCGGTCATAGAGATCTGCAACAAACTAGGTCTAGGAAATATACCCCTAACGTGAATTTTTACACCATTACCACCATTATCATCGTTCAGGATCTAGATAGAGGAAAGCATAGAGAATATTTTCTAACTCATCAATAATACCATGCAAAGAAAAATAATGCTCCATTTGAGTGACCCAACCCGTAGGATCGGAGCCATCAAATTTATTGACCTCGACGCGGGGAAGATGGGGGTCACGCTGAAAGGACTTGGATTGAAAATGTAGAGAATGAGAGGAATCAACAGCATCGGGTTGGTCTGAGGAGGAAGGACCCGAAGGGTGGTTCAACAACTGGTTGACAGCAGACTAGAGGGTGTTAAATTGGTTCATGAAGTTGGTTTCCATGGTGTCAAATTTGTGCTTGACTTGGGACTATAATTTTGTAAGGCGGGAATTGGTAGAGGCAATCTCAGATGTCACGTAATTAATGGAAGATTGCATGGCTTGGTTGCGAGTGGTGGTCATTTGGAGAGGGAAAGTTCAGGTAAGTTAAAATGGGTGGTTGGGACCACACAGAAGGACTTATAAGTGATAGGTACCATGACAATCAGGGCGAGAAGGGGAATATAATGGAATAGGTCGAAAATTGGGGAAGATGAGAAGGGTTTGGGTCCACTAAAAAAAAAAAGGATTAAAAATGAAAGGTTATGACTGGGATCAAGGAGAAAAGGGGAATCCAATGGGATAGGTACCAAATAATTGTGTCGATGGGATATTTCGGTCTGAATAATATTGCAGTGATGAAATTTCCAAATGCTTAACAGGAAGAAATGTGTAGCAATTTCACAACCAAAATATAGAAGGCATAGTTGCTTGGCAACAGATATTGTTTTTTCTATTTTTGTTTCCATCCCAAGGGTTAGGTTATTCAAGGTTTCTACAGAAAAGGGTTTTCCATGTGCTATAACTCTCTGATATACATGTGGGGTCCAACAATAGTACTTGGCCCAATATCTCAAGGCACCAACTAAAGAGGCTAGATCATTCCCTTAGTCATACTACCTGACTACCCAGGTACTAGAGAGTATCTTCATGAGTGTTGTTCTCGATGTCACTATAGTAGGCAGGCGACCGATTAGGTTTTCTACGAAGGTCTTCGAGAGATCTAGGTTGATCTGTATATAGGTGTTGTTTGATGTGATACCACTCAAAGGGGTACCAACAGGGGTTACAAGGGTGGACAACAGATGTGCACTTGAGTACCTCTTGTATTTCCTACATGTATTACTCCCCGACCACAGGTTTATGCACGTAATGATAGATCTATGTATCTTTAAGACACCAGAATACATCTCTACCCTGGAAAAAAAATTGACCCACAATTTTCTTTTGAGGAAAGTGCTCTGATACCACTTGTAAGGTACCAAATCTATTATATTAGCAGAATAAAGAAATAATGCAGAGAATAATATCGAGATAGCAACAAAATACGAAAATATGAAGATAACAATGGAACAAAAAATTATATGGAGCCACAACACCAAAATTATACCTTTATTGATAGGAAGCAATGTTCACTTGCCTCTTCAAGGGGGCAACCTCTAGCAGAACAGAGATCTATTACAATAATTTTCCAATACAAAACTTATCATAACCTCTACTCTTATTTATACTAAATCTATCTATCCAAAAGAACAATCTAGAGGAAGATCCTTCTAGAAGCGGAAGCTTCTATTAGGTCTTCTTACAATTGACTTATTCCTCCTTATTGCTAGGCCTTATTAATATTGACCTTTATTACATGGAAATATATTATTCTACCCACTTGAGGGGTTAGGTAGGATAGGTCCCTTACAGATTCACTATCGGGTTACGAGTATGATTTTTTTCCACTCTAGTGATCCTGAATGTTCCTGGTACTTTGTATGCAATCCCTCCACCTGAATAACATCAACCTCATGTTGACCCTTCTCCTTCTTCACTTGTCAGGTCTTCTTCCCTTTCTTCTTCCTCGCATGGTGAAAGATATGAAGTTGGTAACCAGGTGCATAAGAAGAAGAATAAAAATAAGCAAGGGGCCAAGCTTCCAACCACTATAAGTCATGTTGAAGGTAATCAACTAGCTACTCTTAATCATACTAGGAGTGTTGTTGATATCGATAAGCCTACCAAGACAATTCACAAACACAAATTCACTTGTTGGATTTGTAAGGGTGAACAGCTTCTTAAGGATTTACTTGGTCTTCCCAAGATCTTATAAGTCTGGTCTATGGATTCTCAACAACCAGTGTCGCCAGCTGCCTCAATTCATGTCGGTGAAAACCCATCAACTAGTGAAATTAAGGTTAGAAAAAAGAAAAATAGAGTCAAAATTCCTTTTAGGTTATGCGAAGGGAGTCATCAAACTCACATTTTCCCTCATATGGATGAAGCCTCAAAATTGTAGGAAGATATTACTATTTTCCAACAAAAACATCCAACTAGTTATCATAAGTTTTCTCCCAACCCGCCATTGGTTGATCAAGTGGTCGATCCGATTCCATCATCTATTGATCCCACTCTTCCCTTGAAGAGTGAATTTCAATTGGTCGAATCAGTTCCATCATTGGTTGATTCCACTCTTCCCTTGAAGAGTGAAGTAGATATTGCTCAGTTTCTTCTTGTTAGTACAAATATCTCTAGACAAGGGGGCATTTCACCCATTTTCACGGAACACCCTCCAAGTATTGAGGTCATTTACTTTGATTGGAATGGATTGACGACACCTCTCCCTCCTTCCTACTTGTATTTCCAAATAATTGCACAAGTTTGTGATATAAATATATGTCACTCTATTATAGATGAAGGTGCTTCTATTATCCTTTTATCCTCAAATTCTTGGCAAGCTATAGGCTCCCCTCAACTTCTGCCTGATACTCATAATTTGTTTTCTTTTAACAGAAGATCTAGTGAACCTTTAGGGATCCTTCCTTGGTTACATGTTACCTTGGGAGGGAAAATTGTCTATATAGATGTAATGGTAGTCCAAGTCCCTTTGGACTTTAATTTTCTCCTTGGGCGGCACTATGTTTATGTTATGAAATTTTTTGTTTCCACTCTCTTTCGAGTGATGTCTTTCCCTCATAATGGAAACATTGTGACCATTGACCATATTTCAATCATTGTCCCTGTTGGTAGCCAAATCAACTTTTTTTTATGATCCTATAAGCTGCCTACACCTATGTCTTGCGAACATCAAGTTTTTCGTCGCATTTTTCAAATAGACGACACTTTAATTTATTGCGACATTTGCAAATTTTTCTTCATTAAGTTTTCACGACTGTAAGAGTGAAAAATTTTCCCTTCGAAGTCACATTTTGATCACTATCTGAACTGTCATGATCTTTTTATCGATATTTCTACCGCACTTACCTTTTGTTTATCGTTATGTGGTTGAAAGGAGTTTTGAATTATGCTCATTGGACATTTTTATATTGATTGCATAACTTGATTTTATTAAGTTTGTGAGGCATTGAGCATATGGATTTATACTTTTTATGACTTGCCTAATCATTGATTCTATGATTTGCATAGGGGTTATGATTTATTTTTGTTTTTATATATATGATCTAATCCTTATGATAATATTTTCCTGACTTATTGGCTTGTCAACTATATAAATTCGCTTTGGCACTTTGATTAAACTTTTGATTATATACATTGGCGCATATTGATTTTGGTATGATCTGTACGTCGAATGTTTTGAACACTATGGCATAGTGTTGGCGCGTATTGATATGCACATTACATTTGATTGGTTGTACGCATAACTCAATGGTTGAACTATTATGATTGTTTGAACAGCTATGAAATTTGGTGGTTGTACTTGGATAATGAATATTATGCATGGCAGTGAATAACTCCACCACCTTCGCATGCTTCCATTAATGCTTACCCCTTTGCTCGTTCATTGTTGTTGGTTCGGGTATCCCTGTTCCTGTATGTGTTGGTGAATTTGAACCCTTCCCTTACCATGTGCTCGATCCATGGCACCAGTCGTCCGAGTTGAACCCAATGGTGGTCAAGCCCTGTTAACATTTGACAATGCCCACCAAGATTTGGCAGACAGGGGATGGATTACCTTCGTGAAGCGTTTTGAGGGTTTTAACCTCTGTGTAGCACGACAGTTTGCCATGACCTTCAATGGCTGTCGAGCCAAGGTCAGAGATTTACAATTAGAGATTGACGAGAAATTTATCAGTCTTGCTACGGGTTTGCCTGCCACTGGACAACGATGGTTCAAGAATTGCAAAGTCGAGGAGGTCCCATGGACACTGCTCTTCCTCTCATGCAAGGTTACCTCGTGTGATAGAGGTATGCCCGTAACTATGCCTAAACTGCATTGGCACGATTTATTGATGATAATAAAGCAGTTCATGACCTGTGAAGTTCGATACGGACTTGTGTTCTTACACCACCTGCGTTTGCTTATGGTTTTTATGGGATATCAGCTCAATATGCCCTATTATTTGCATCGTAGCTTGTTTAAAATGTCAAAGAAATTCAAAAGGCAACAGGCTGATAGTAGCCTTTTTCATTATGTGCTTATCAAGCTCATCGTGGTCTATCATTTGAGTTTGCACGAGGATAGTTGGAGCAATTTCATTGCTCGGAATGGTTTTGAGGATCCAAACCCTACACAGGTTGACAAACCTATGGTGAGCGAGGTCAAGGCTGTACCCCCGGTTCCCTACCATGTCCTTCTGCCTAAACCCTCGACCGACCCTCCTACCAACCTACGCCCCTGCCTAAAGGACGACTCTAACTACCCAAGCATTAAGTTTCCTTATGAAACCCTCGGTCATTCGCCCAAACCCTCACCTACTTTGTCTAAACCCACATAGTCACCTTGTGACCAATGCAGTTCATGGTTAGAGTGATACTATCTAGATGTTCCGATGCTCCAGTCAAAGATTCAATCTTTGGAAGACCAGATTGCAGTCCTGACCAGCCAAAAGGATAATCTCCAAGCTATAGACCAGAAACAAAGAACAACCAGCTCCATCCTGTTTAAAAATGTGGAATTAGCCACGACTGTTGTGAACTCAAAGTTGGCATTATTTAGCAGCCTCATTGCTACACAGGTATGTTATGATATTATTTGTTTTTGTAAATAATCTAGGTTTATATAACGATTTGATTTCAGTTTCAAATAGCTCTGTTCACATCATTGAATGGATCTGTTACATTGCATGCATTCTATATATGGACTGGCTTTGGATAAAACAAATTTCGATTCAATATATGATATGGTTATTCCCAGTTTAGAAATCAATAGATTTTGATTGGATTTGAGTGATCTTTGCTTGAATTTGATTGATTGGCTTATCTTGTTAAGGTGACAAAATTAATAGTTTGCCATTGAATGATTTGGTTTGAATCATGCTCAGATTGGATTTGGTTATGATCTGTGTGCTATAGTTGATAAACGGTTTGATTGAGTTTGATTGTTGCGATTTTGTTCGGATTCGATTTCATTATCATTGGTATGTTATAACTGGTAAATGTTTCAGGAGGATACCCATTACGATGTTGTTATATATTTGATTGATTCCAAGTTAATTGATCTTGTTTCTTTGACGAAAAAAATACGCTCAAATGACATCCGCGCTCGAATTGGAAATGAATCCGAATCATAACAATTGGGTGAAAATTCTTAGCTAAATCGATTTGTTTTTGTTCTAAGTTGGTAAATTCGTTTTATGAATTGATTTCAGATTATAATTGATGCTCTGTATTTTAAATTTGTGAAATGAATCGGTCAAACTCTATTACGATTCGTTTAATTAAAACGATTGTGATCAAAATTAATTGATCCTGTCTGTTGATTGTGCAAGAATCAATAATCGAAATCTATGACAAATCCTGTTTGATTGATCCTATCATGTTTTGGTTATGTGTCGGCTATGGTTTGAATTCATTCACAGTTATCGTGATCATACTGTTCGATGCAAGTATAACGAAGCGTTTGCTATTTGTTATGTTTTGATTGAATATCAAAACGATCTCATTCGATTTGTTGAGACATGATTATGATGTTGTTACATAAGATTTCATTTACCCGACTTGTAACAATAATCGAAACAAAGTAGTTCTTTCTTTGCATTCGATTAAATAATTTGAATCTTGTTGCTATATCGTTACAACTATAATAAGTGGAAAATGGTTGTGTTGGATTAGATCGTATCACATACGATATGTTTCATTGGATGTGAAACAGTCTTGTTACTGTTCGATTATGAAAGACCCGATTTTATGGTAACAGAAGAACAGAGTATTCCTGTCTCTGTGTTCGGTTGAATCAATTTTGATCATGTTTAATGTTAAATGATAAAATCATGTTGATTCGTTCTCAAGTAATTATTGGATGTCAATTGAATTAAACCTCATTCAAAGATTCGATTTGATTTTAATTCCGATTCTGTATACTATTTTAGACTAGCTACAGAATCAGATGATTCTGTAGCTAAGTCTGTAGAATTAGATTTTTATTGTTTTGTTAATAAAATATCTCTCTAACTCGTTATTTTTGGTCTATTACAGGTGAATTCGAAATTGCATTGGATTTGATGAACAGTTAGAGGATATTTGAAATATTTTACTTGCATTTTTAATTTCCTAGTTTAGTTGAACATTGGGAGATCTCCCCAGATTTTTGTAAAACAGTTTTAACTTCCACAGGGAGGTTTTACCCTGTGGAGAAACTTATAAATACTTATTATTTTTGTAATAATATCATCCTCATTCATGGGAGAACAAGGATATGGAATTTTAATACAGACTGAGACAGAATTTGATATTCTACTACAGCTTTAGCTTTTCATGATATCAATATTTTGTTTTATGTTTATGTGTATCCATTTGCATTTGGTTAATGACTACTTTAGCTATCTTAGTCTTTTGAAAATGATATAATTTAATCAATATAATCCATATCTGATTTCTTCCAGCATATGAAAAACATAGCAATTACTTAATTCAGTTTGTGAATGACAGGTTTCTCTTCTTCATAAGTCGAATTATTAAGTATGAGTTTTTGCATAACAGGTTTCCCTTATTGCAGAGATTTATAAATCTTATAATTGTTATGATTTTTTATGTCTTGTTTGTCCTGTAAACAACTCAAAGAGTAGTGCAGCCTATCGTTTACGAGAAGCTTCTGGATCATCTGGTGCGAGTTTCCTTCCTCCGACCAGCTTCGAAGTCATCACACACATGACAAATTGGGAGCGTTTCCAGGTCAGTTTGTCATTTGTTTGTTTAGTGTATTTGTTAGTATATTAGATTGTTTAATTTCAGTTAGTATATTAGATCGTTTAATTTCAGTAAGTTTTATCTCTTTTTCATAAAACCATAAAATCAACAAAAATAATCTGTCTCTGTCTTAGGGCAGAAAGCAAATCAGTTTCTCAGGTTTTATTTAAATCTGTGTTTTGTATATTACTGTACATTTTGTGAATAAGTTATATTTCTGATAGTAGTTAGATAGTTAATTAGTTAGTAGTTCATAAATAGTAGATTAGTTAGTTTATTTAGTAGTTAGTTTTAATTATATTAGTGTATTAGTTTGTTTTATTGTTAATTAGTTTAGTTTGTTGTATTTAGTTTTAGTTAGTTTTTTTTATTTAGTTTTAGTTAGTTTAGATTAGTTTACTCTTTGGTTTTCTTAGGACCTTAGATCGGCTAACGGAGCCGCTAAACCCGTCAGGGTGGTTCATTCCAAACGGCTTGGGTTATTAGACAACCTCGGACCGGTTCCACTCTCTCAGTTGACGGACGGTCAATTTCGCCCATCAACAAATGGCGCTAGAAGGAGGGCCTGAACTTAATTAATGGCACGAGGCGGTCGCAAGACTCCTCCCCCCCCTAATCGCTCACCTATAGTGACTAGAAGCCGTTCACACGATAATATTCCCCTTCAAACAGCAACTACTTCAACCGAAGATCCACAGATCACAGTTGATCCAGCAACCCCTAATCCTACAGGTGGTGACTTAGAAGAGATTGTCCACCAATCTCTTATTAAAACACATAGTGCCTTAGCTAGTTTGAGGCAACCAAACCGTCTGTGGGGTCGACCTTTGTAATTCTATGATATCAGAAAACAATTAGGTGACACTAACCTCGTTGTGAATCCTACAGATCCAATCACAAATCCTGCTGCAGGAGGATCTGGGATACCTCCTTCACCACCTCCCTCATCTCCTTCCTCTTCTGGAGGAGATTCCTCTTCTGATGAAGGAAATTCACCTTCTCAGCCTTCCACACCCACTACTTCGATGGCAAATCAGAACAACCCTACTAGACCCTGGTTGGACCAGGATGTTGTAGCTGTACCTAGATTCCAGCACCCTTTACGTAAGCACCCGGAGAAATGGCTTCCCAAGTTTGATCCTGATTCAAAACAGATAGCTGAAGATCATATCAAAAAAATTATGTTAGCCATAAGACTCCGCAATGTTGAACATGAAGACATTGTCTGTAGGTTGTTCCTTTATACTTTCGAGGGTAACGCATCCACTTGGTACTTTTCCCAATAGCCCCATACCATCGTGTCTTGAGAAAAGTTTGAGTCATGCTTTTTGGAAAAGTTCGGAGACGGTAAGCCTCCGGAAGTCTTGGTCATGGATCTTTCAAGCTTAAAAATGAACCCAAAAGAAAAATTTAAAGATTTTAATCAAATATTCTTAACTCTTAAAAATAGAATCCCTGCAGATTCTATGCCCGCTAAAAGTCTTGTAATAGCTTACTACACTAAAGCATTGCATCAAAGCATAGCTATTTGGGTTAAATGATCAAAAAAGTCCACGTTGTTAGAAGCCTTCAAGGAGGCCAGCCAAATAGAAAAATACATACTTAGTCTTAAGGACTCTTCTAGCAACGAAACTGAGACTATTTCTTCCTCCAAGAAGAAGATTGAAATCCTCTCCAGACCCACACAAAGTAAAACACAACCTGAAAACTTTGATTTGGAAAACCTAACTAAAGTTGTTCAAAAATTGTCAAATCAAGTTGTAGACTTAAAAAGGTCGACTGAAGAAGCTTCCTCGAGTAAAGGACCCTACAAACCTCCTTTCTGAAAGCCCTTTCCTACCAATCGACCTAACCCAACCACCGAAGGCCTTAATCTAGAAAGTTTGCAATGTGCTCTTCAAACAATTCTAGAAGCCCAGGATAACTTGATCCCTCCTGAGATTCCTGAGGAGGTATTTGAACCAAATACAGTTCAAGAAGAAGAGTCTTCTCCAAACATTTTTGGACACTTCTCGGATAGCATCTTCCAAGCCAACTTTGACATTGTTCACCCTTATAACACTAGGAGTAAGACAACAAGTAAACCCTCTACAGAGAACACTACAACTTCGCCTCCAAAGCCATCTAAATCAGCAGAGACTAGACAGAGTAATGTGAACCCTAAATTAGATTATGATGTTTTTGAAGATCTTAAAAAAAAGAGGGCTAACATTTCTATCTATGAGTTGTTGAAGTTTCCATTTTTGTTACAAAAAATGTTGCAAAATATTTCAGAAAATGGTAAGAATGGTAATTCTAATGGTAACAAGGTTGTGCAAAGCAAAGTTCTGCAGAACACTTCCACTAAAAACAATCCTGATTCTCAAGATAAAGGAAGCCTTCCTATAGTCCCTGTAAATAATGTAAATAATGTAAATAATTCAGATAAAGTAGCCTTAGAAACTACGAGTAAAAAGCCACAAGCTACTACTCTTAGTACTCGTAAGAATGTACCTCCTTTTCTTTTAACTTTCGAGATTTTCAATAGAAATGTGCATAATTGTATGGTTGACTCAGGGGCGTCATCCAATGTGATGCCTTGGTCTGTATGCCAAAAGATTAACGCTGAAGTGGAACCATCTACTTTAAAAATCATACAACTTGATCGGACAAATGTCAATGTTATAGGCGAACTAAAAAATGTGTTGATTAGATTATCGTCTAACCCAAAGGTTCATCAAGTTATTGATATAATCGTTGTGAATATTCCGGAAGTGTATGGCATGTTTTTAAGGAGGGACTGGTCGGAGAAACTACATGGTTACTTCGCAACAGACTGGTCTCACTTATGGCTTCTAGAGAATGGCAAGCCTAATAAAATCAGAGTAAACTGTGAGCGTTACCTCAAGTTCATGGTCACTGATTTGAATGATTCTAATGAACCGTACACACCTCCTGCTGATTCACCTGAAGTACAAGGGATGGACACCTTCTTCGGCAACTTCATGGCCGAGGTTTCACCTATCATCAATCCAGAACAACAGTCCAAGATCATAGCATTTGTGCAGCCCGCACCTTCTACACAACAATTTCATGAACCCGATGCAAATCAAATTTGGTCTCTGTATTTCGACAGGTCAAAGTCCAAAGAAGGAGCCAGAGCAGGCTGCGTCATTATCGATCCGGTAGGTAACAAAACATTGATAGCATGCAGGTTGGAATTTGAATGTACTAACAATACTGCAGAATATGAGGCTTTACTGCAAGGTCTCAGAAAAGCTTTGGACATGAACATTCAAAATTTAACCATCTTTGGTGACTCTGAAATAGTGGTTAGACAGGTGAGAGATTATATCCACTGTCTTTCTCCGCATCTCAAAAGCTACCAATCTGAGGTATGGAACTTAATGAGTAAATTTTCTGCTTTCAATATACATTCCATTCCTAGATTGAATAACTCTGAAGCAGATTTATTAGCTAATGTAGCTTCTAAACTTCTTCCTGCAGAAGGCTTATCCCCAGACGCATTCTCAGTTGAGCTGTTGTTTCGGCCATCCATTCCCGATAATGTCACAATATGGAGAGTATTTAACGATGATCAGCAGATTATCAACTTTCTGCATATGGAAGAGACCTTCCAAGGCACGGTGATAGATGAGCACACACACGACGACAATTTGCATGATTTCATGGTAATACCTGATCCAAAATCTCCTGAAGCTCTATCGGATATGGTAAACTCGATCCCAAAATCTGTAATTAGATTAGAGAAGTTTTATGATTTTGAAGATAAATTTAAAAATACGGTCAATTGTAAAACCAATAGTTCCTTGTTATCTTATGAAAAAGTGAATTTAGGAACTGATGAAAATCCTCAGTGCATTAATCTAGGCTTGGGATGTTCTAGACAAGAAAAAGTTTCTTTTGTTAAATTATTTAAAGAATTTAAGGATGTATTTGCATGGACATATGATGATCTCAAAACGTTCGACCCTAATATCATACAGCATGTCATCCCGATGAAACCCCAAACCTTACCCTTCCAACAAAAACTGAGGAAGATACACCCTAAACTAGAACCGACCGTTCAAAAAGAATTGAATAAACTCCTAAGTGCTAAAATAATCTTTCCTGTTAGACACACTCAATGGGTGTCCAACCTTGTCCCAGTTCGGAAGAAAAATGGGGAAATTCGACTTTGTGTCGATTTCCGGAACCTCAATAGAGCGTCTGACAAAGATAATTATCTTGTCCCACCCATGGAACAGATCTTGCAACAGGTATCTATTTCCAAGAGGCTATCTTTATTGGATGGTTTCTCTGGATACAACCAAGTCCTGATGTCTCCACCAGACCAACTCAAAACTACCTTTCGTACTCCATGGGGCACTTATGCTTATCGCAAAATGCCCTTTGGATTGATTACTGCTGGTGCTACCTTTCAGAGAGTGATGGATATTGCTTTCCGATGCTTAATCGATCAGTCCGTTGTAGTTTACTTAGATGATGTGACTGTATATTCTAAAAACAAAAACGATCATCTAGCTCACTTACGAGCCATTCTGCTATGATGTCGTAAATACGACATCTCCTTGAATCCCAAAAAGTCCATCTTTGCAACAGAACAGGGTAAATTACTTGGATTCATTGTGTCTAGTGAAGGAATGATTATTGACCCCGAGAGGACTCAAGTCATCGTTAAACTTCCCCCACCTACATCCAAAAAATCCATGCAGTCTTTCTTAGGCCATATTAACCTCGTGAGAAGATCCGTCCCCAGCTTCTCCGAAATGGTCAGAACTCTACAAAACCTGATTAAGAAAGACACCCAATATCATTGGAGACCCACAGAAAATCAAGCTTTTAACGCGATAAAGAAGGCTATAATAGACGCTCCGTCTCTCATGAGCCCTGAATTCTCTCAAGATTTTACACTCTATACTTTTGCTTCTAATCGTTCCTATGCCGCAATCCTAACTTAGAAGAATGCCAAAAACAACGAAGTACCCATCGCCTTTATGAGTTCCTCTTTCAAAGGTGCTAAACTTAACTACCCAGCGGTCGATCGGCAAGCCTATGCTGTTTTCAAAGCAGTTAAGCATTTCCGGTCCTATCTTTTGAAGTCAAGGATGAAAGTCATTGTCCCCTACCCTGCCGTAA
>JASDQU011176807.1:8870-22519 GCA_032191745.1 Picea mariana
TCAATTTCTGTGCCACTCAATGCTATTCGGCAACCTTGGAATGCATGCCAATGCTCCCAGAAATTGTTGTTGTTGTCTCTTTTCTTCAGCTCGACCTCTCTCTTGATCTCTCTTGTTCTCTCAACAAGAATGCTTCAGCTTCCCTTGCTCTTGGCATCTCACCAAGAGTCTCTTGCTCTCTCAACAAGATTGCTGCTGCATCAACTTACCCAAGAATGGGTGTGCCCACTTGCCTTAATCAACCTCATGAGGGAAGGTGAGGATTTTTCTAATCTAACGGCTGAGATTAGATTAGATGGGTGGCTGAGATTTGGTGTCTCTTCACTCACCCTCACTTTAATCATAAAGTTATCTTTTAATTTGCATCTCACAAATTAATTTGACTAAGACCCACTTTCGGCAATTTCTCCCCCTTAGGCGCCTAGGGAAGAGAAACACTTGCCTTGGTACATTATTTTAATTAAAAATTTAACAGGATTTTGGAGGAGTGTCAGTTTAAGTTCATTCCAAGAGAAAACACTCCTGGCGTAGATGATGTCCAGTAGATATGAGGCCATGTAGAAGGAGAGGGTTTCTCCCTCTTTTAGCATCTGGGCTTGTTGTATATAGGTACTCAACTGTTTAGAGATGATGGCACCCCAATTGAAGCTTGTGCCTGAAATGGCCACCATATAAGCTAGAGGCATCCAAGCCTCTGAAAACTGGGAACAATCTTTCTCCCCATGCAACCTGCAAAGAAGAGCCATCAGGTATATGTATGTTTCCCTTAGATTGGTCGTCGGATACCATACGGTAGTCTGGTTCGTAAATTTTTTGTCTTCCCTCCACCATGACACCATGATTTTTTTGGTGTCATGTGTTGTATAGAAACTTACAACGAAATCAGTGTTTAGCTTTTCTTCCATCTCCTTGGGCTTGTAGTAACTTTGGACCACTGAAGGCAAGAGAACCCCGACGCGTTCATTGTTATTGTCATTAATCAAACATTTTTGTGCATAAATGTGGTCAACGAGGCACTTTAGGAACTCAAAGCAAGGAAACACTGGAGTTTGGCTTGCCACCATGTGCATATAATCCCTACAGATATTTGGGAGGACATAATCATCGAGATTCCTTGTATTAGGATCATTGTGCGGGGTACACTTGAGGGGTTCCTCCTTCTTGATTTTCTTAAAAAATTATTCCCAATCAGGAAATGATATTTTGGCTCCAATGTTTTCCTTTGTGTCTCTGAAGGCCAGGGGCTAGACAAAGGCCTTCTTGGTGGATGTCTTAATGATGGGCACCAGCTTGGGGGGAAATTCTAATTTTCTTACAACTGCTGGGGAGGAGCCCTCTCTTGCTTCTAGTTCTTGCAGCTTTGGCACTCTTGGGGATTTCCTGGTCGAGGTTTCTTTGGAGTCATTGTTCCTGCGATTTAAACGACCCTTTAAATAGGTGTACAAAGCAGCGTTGAGTGGGAACACATAAAAAATAAAACTTAAAACACCACAAGCGGATACATACCTGTAATGCTTACTAATATAGTTGTCTAACACTCACTGAACCTTGGATGCCTTCTTTGAATTGTTATCCTCGCTCTTCTGTTTGTTCTAAAATCCTTTCCACATAGAATAGGATCAAACACAATGAATCAAAAGAATATGACTGGAGAGATTCTATCTGTAGTATCAATCAGTTAATGCAAGTAATGAATGCAATTCAAAATAAACTACTGTCAGATCTCTATGAGTAAATTCTAACTGGTTGACGGCGGAGGCGCGAAGAAAGATGCATTGTATCAATAGGCTTAAATGGTCTCTTTTGATTCGCGCATGAATTAGCAACTAATGCACGATCCACAAATTAACTGACATTTTAAGTGCATCGTACCTAACAAATCTAAGGTTTAAAACATCTCATCACATCGTGTCTCTATGACGTGGAGATCAGGGATCAATTACTACCTTTGCGCATGATTCTACTGGTATCCTTTTGATAAAACTTCTGACTCTGATGATATCGGGGATCGGTGATCGAGGAAAGTTCAAGTGCGCAGTTTTTTGAGCGGGTTATTGTCTTCGTAACCTTCTGTCACCGAACATGTTTCGGGAGTTGGTGGTTGGCAATACCACTTTCCCCTTGCACGACGCTTACTTTTCGTTTTCTTGGCGAAGGCGAATAGGTCAGTCTTTGGCGATATTCCTACCGAATCTTATTCATAGAAAAGAGAGACTTCCGTCCACCGACACCGATGAAGATTGACACAGGGATATTTTGAACTTCTCAAGCAATTTTTTGTCACCTTTCACCTTTACTGATGCCGAACTTCCTAAGCATTTTGGGGAAAGATTTAGACTATCGGTTTCTTAAGTAGTTGTTAAGTCCCATTTAAAGTTAAGATGATTCTTTGTTGTGCGTTCGAGCATACTTTAAACAATTTTAACATGAAACATAAAAGATAAGCGCATGCATCGGTTTCATACTAAAGTGAAAGAAGACAGTGCAAAGGATCAAGTGGTACTCCAAAAGTAGAAATGTACTTAGACCTTTTAGTGTGTGTTGAGTGCTCAACACGACATTTCCTGAGAAACTTCCATGCCATATGTTTTGTGGTCATTCTAGTCATGACATCACTAATGCGCCTAATAATGATTTTGTCGACCCCCTTTCTATGTTGTATTTATTCTTCATCTCCTTGACCAATGATTTCTCCTTTGTTTTTTCCTCGAGGAACTGTATGGGATCCACGCCCCATGATTACAGCCCTATGATGTATGCAATGAGCTCTACGTCAATTGAGATGATCTATTCTAGCCATTGATATCCACCACGTGTGACTGCCATCAGCTGCTTGACACAACTATTTGTATACTGTCCTTTGCCAAAGTGTGGTAGGTCCAACAGACCTAGAATCCTAGTTTTAGACAATCTTTCTACCCACTAGACTGGTTGATTGATTGGTTCCCCAAAGGGTCCTATACCCACAGTCTGTAGGTAGAATTGTTTGGCAAACTCTGGGAACTTGTCCATGTCCTTTATATCATTGTCTGAGTACCTCAATTTCTCTACATAGCCTAACAAGTGTTTTGGTACACGTACTCCTTCTGGTATGCACGGAAAGACAATTGTTGTTGTGGGCTTCCTGTGCGATGACCTAGGTACTATCTCCTTACCCTTTCTATATGGTGGCTAACTTGAGGTTCCAACCTCCATTGTCTATTCTTCGGCATACTCCTATGGTCGGCCAGTGAAATCTTCCACTACTTCCTCCTATGGTTGTTTTGATGTGGTTTTCTTTGATTCTTCTGGCGTGGTCGTTTCTTCCTGGTTTGGAGCCTTCCCATTGACTCTCAGGGCTTCTATAGGGTTTTTGGGTTTCATTTAACTACCTGCGTCCTCATCCTGTCGACCCTGTCCCTCTTTTGGCATATCAATTCCATGCCCATTGGTGTTGTCTGCTAGGTTACCTCCACAATGGGTGTGGGGCTTCCTGGTGTTGTATCCAGCGATGGGATTTCATCCACATTTATGATTTCTGGGGTTGATAAGGTTTTTGTTTTCTTCCCTGTGGTTCTGATTATGCTCTAGTACTACTTCGGGGTCATATGGTAGTCTGGCTCAGTTCTCCCTGCTTGGGTGGTTCCATGGTGGTAAATATGTCATTTATCAAGCTCAGTAGCCTCTGCAACCTCTGCAACCTTCACTCTATGTTGTGTATGCTCTATCGCTCTGTGCCTTTTCCAATTTTGCACTAACGTTTCCACTCCCACATCCCTGCTTTGTATCAACATCATGTGAAGCTTGTCAAATACATTTCCGCGATTATGATTTAATTGAACCGCTGGTTCCTTTGTACTTTCCATTTATTTTCCTTGTCGTCTCCAGTTGGTGCGATTAATGTGGTGTCTCATCAATCGGTTCTATAATTCAATTATGATAGCCATCGTTGGTTGGCGCTTCTTTTGTCATATCCTCCTTTCTCACTTGTTTTCACTTTGTGGTGACTGTTGGCCTTGTCTCCATCAAGCTAGTATTGTCAAGCATGTGTGATCATTCTATTTTCGATGCAATATGCCTCTGTTGTTACTTTCTGATGTCCTGTATTATATCTTTTTTTTTTCCTGAGCGGTAACTTTCAAGTTGTGGGTAGTCGACTGTCCTTGTATAGCTTCAGTCGGCTCCCATTGATCATACCTATGATTTCTATGCCGCATAAGTCCTTCAACTGTACAACTCCTCTATATTTGACAATTTGTACTTCATATGGTCCTAACCAGTGCATTCTGAGTTTTCCTAAATGTTGATGGGATTTACTGTCATACATCAACACTAAGTCTCATACCTTGAAAGTTTTCCTCTTGATATGTCTGTCATCCCAAGATTTGTTCCTTGATTTTTGAAATTCTTGGTGGAACCCTGCTAGGATCCTATCTTCCTCCATGATCATCAGTTGATTCAGCCTATCTTGTATTGCACCTCATTCTATCATGTTCACAATCGCTGCTACGTGCAGACTGGGTACCAGAAATTCTAATGGCACCACTGCTTCTTGTCAATATACCAATATGAATGGCATGTGTCCTATCAACTTCTTGCATGTGGTCCTGCATTCCCACAATATTGCTGGTATTTTTAGGTCCCAATCATCCCTGTTGACATTATAGATCTTCGTCAGTGAATTTAAAAGGATTTTGTTAAAGGCTTCTACTGTTCCATTTGCTTGTGGATGATATGGTGTACTCTTTTGATGATGGAATTCAAATTCCTCAGTCATATCCTTAATAATGATGTTAATGAAGTGAGTTCCTTGGTCACTCATCAAAATCCTTGGGAAACTAAATATAGTAATCACTTCCTCAAATAGAAAGTTTGTTGTTGTTTCTGTGCTGCAATATTTGACTAGTGCTGCTTCCACCCATCTTATCAGGTATTCTATCGAGGTGATAATGTACCTTGATCCTATCCTTTTGGTTGGTGGGTTAATTCGTCCCACAAAATATATTGATCATTTGTCAAATACCTGCAAAGTTACCTATGTTCGAAAGGGAATATCGTCCTTTCTATTCGGTTTACCAGCCCTCTGACATACATCGCATCTCTGGCAATACTCTTTTGACTCTCTGTGAATGGTTGGCCACCATAGTCCTGTGCGCAATAAATTCTACGCCGTATCTTTGCATTCATAATGTCCTCCTGATATTCCCTCATGGGATTATGCTAAAATCCTTGGTATTTCATTTTCTATCACACATCTTCTCAAGATGTTATCTGCGCCCATTTTTTATAAGTGTCCTGCAATCAGTTGATAGTCTACAACCCAGACTACTAGGTTTTTCTTCTGTGTGGTGTTATATTCATGTGGCGTAGTGCCTGTACTCAAGTACTGGATGATGTCTACAAAGTATTCATCGACGATCTGGACTGAAAATAACTGTGCATCTGGAAAGTTGTCCTCTATATTTGTATGTTCCTCTCCATTCGTGCCCCTTGACAGGTGATCAAGCCCTACGTTCAGCTTCCCTAGATTGACTACTACTTCAAAATCAAATTCTTGAAACAATAGTAGTCATCAACATATTCTCCCCTCCAACACTAGCTTGTTGACTAGGTACTTGAGCATTGAATGATATGTGAACATCTTAAAATGTTTTCCCAGTAAGTAATGTCTGAACTTCTGCAATGTGTATACCATAGCTAGGCCTTACCTCTCTGTAGTGTTATAGTTTTTCTCGGATTCTTACAGTTTTCTGGTAGCAAATGCTATAGGATGATCCAATTCTCCTTCTCCTGGCTGTGCCAAAATAGCTCCAAGTGCTATGGCTGATGCATCTACATGTACGTGGAATGTCTTCTCCCTGTCTGGGAATACTGGTATTGGCACAGTGACAATTTTTTCTTTCATCTTATCCAAACCGTGTTGACAATCCTCATTCCACTAGAAGTTTGTATATTTACTTAACAATTTCTCCATTGGCGCAATGATCTGCGCATACCCTTTTATAAAATTTTTGCAGTATCCTGTGTGTCCCAATGTCGCTCTTAGTTGACGAACTATTTTTGGTGGTGGTGTTGATACTGAGAGGGGGGTGAATTAGTATCAAGTACAATTTAAAAAAAAAATCAACTTATACTTCAACCATGTTATACATTCAATTATATCCAATGAGCAATGAACAATAGTATAAGAGTTACACCAATACACCACAATACACCATGCACAATATATGAGAAATAATCAATAGTTATTGTTCAAGGGAACTAGTGACTTCCAAAGCTACCTACACCTTCCAAATATAAAGGGAGGGATAAATCTCCAAAAGTAAGATACAATCATCCAATATCAAGAGAGGGTTGACCTCTCCATCCTTTCCCCTTCCTTCCACCGAAGAATATATGAGAGATAATAAAACTTTACATTAAATTGTCACCATCAACCAACCATCACATAGAACTCGATAATTCTTTCTGAGAGTTATTAAACTTCTGAAATTATTCAATTCTTGGAATACTCTGATCCTATAGATAATATTACTCAATGTATTCTTTGAAACTCCTCCAAGTTTCACTCCTTTAATCTTCCTAGAAAAGGAGTTATAGAGAAAATGGTAGACCTTATTCAATTCAGGTTTATTCAGAAGATCAAACTTGTACAACATGCCCCGCGCTCAATTTTTAACATCATATTCTGAAATTTTTACACAGGAAACTACATCCCGTACTATTTCAAATTCAAGGTCTCACTTCATTTGTATTCTCTATGAATACATTATGACTGTTTTACCTGGAACACCTGTTTATGACTAGCTTCAGAACTAGTCAAAAACCCTATCTTCCACAGAGCGTATCTCCAAAATTATAATGAATAAAGAGCTGAAATTTTTACCACAGGTACCTAGATATATCTTCTCAATACCATACCAATTTCACCATATGAATCGTTCAAGAAACAATGTTATAGCAAAAATGGTAAGATGACCTCTAAATAACATAACTTAGAACACATCACCAAAATACTTCATCCTCCCTTGAAATCATACCTTCTTTACTTTAGATTTCCTCTGAAATTCAACTTAGATCTCCTTTTTCATTAAAAAACTTGTGTACTGAAAAAAAAATATTTAATGAGATGTATTTATACCCTTTATGTCAATTCCTTTTAACATTAGGGCCTACCTGACACTTTCTTATTTTGTAATTATTTTCTTTAATGATCTTCAGGGACGACCTATACTTCCTTCTTCAATTCACTTTGTCATACTAAAAAATTCATTTCTCCTCAACCATGAAGATCCACGTGACGTGCCACCTACCACCAGAAATAACATGATGTATATTATCCATACATTGGTGTTGTATTTGCATGTGCACTGTCCTTCATGTCCAAATACCTTCATCAATCTTGCGGTTCAAAACCAATGACTAGGGTTGACATCAATGACAACAACCAATCCTCCAACAAGTGGTAGGCTAACGATTACTACAATTTTGGCAAGATCTACTAGTAAACCTTGCTTGCATACTATATGGCCCAATAGTATCCCAAATGTGTTCTGAAGATGCACGTCTTGATGTTTAATGATATATGGCACTGCCTGCATCTTTCTAACATCAGCCACAAGACCTCTACATGGTATTTCAATAGACTATAGATTGTCCAATCGTCCAAGTATACCTCTATAAATTGGTGGATAAATTCTTTAAACACAGCTATGACTACTCTGGAGAATATTTCTCGTGCATTCTTTAGTCCAAACGACATGACCATGTACTGGTAGGATCCCCATTCTGTAGAAAAATTGGTCTTGTATATATCTTTCGGTGCTATCTTGATCTGATGGTACCCTAAAAATCCATCGGTGAATGAATAAAATTCATGTCCTCCTACATTCTCCAACACCTCATCCATGAATAGTGTAGGGAACGGGTCATGTAGGCACACATCATTCAACTTACTCAACTCGACACATATTCTTATCCCACCTTGTTTTTTCTATTGAACTACCATCAGGCTTATCCATTCTGATTCTTCCACAAGTTCTATGATTCCATCTTCGAGCATCCTATCGATCTTAGCTTTGAATTTTTGTTTATATATCAGATTTAGTATGTATGGTCATTTTTTGATTGGTCTTGCCTCAACTCTGAGTGGTATCCTCATTTCCCCTAGCTCTCCTACTATGCCCTTCATTTCTATGAACGTTGTGGGGAATAGGTCGTTGTACTCTCGCAATATCTCTGTTATTCTTTCCACTGTTTGATCATCCTATTAGTCCCCAATGTTGGCCATTTTAGGATTCTCAACTGTCCCAATGTTGACTTTCTTCACCTTGATCGATGCAACAATTACTTCTGATTCTAGAGGGGGGCCTTCCACTTCTCTTTTTCCTTCAGCTTCCTCAATCTGAATATCGCACGGATCATCTTCATTTGGTACTTCTTCCTTCACATGGTAGCATGATAGTAGTTCTTTCATTGTTGGTATGTTCCTGTTTCTCTTCTATTATGAGTTCGACTTCTAGTTCCTTAATGAACATCACCCCTCTTATTTTCTTAAGTGTTGCAACTATGTTGGGGTTCTCATACCCAAATAAGAAAGTGACTTTAAATTTTTGTTGTAGTACTGTCCATCTCGTAGTTCCTCTACACAGTTCCTGGTTCATAAACCAATTTGCTAGGATTCCCTCTAAGGTATGTACGAAATGATGAGGCCATTCTTCTGGGGGTGTCATTTTCCACAATGCTATACACTTCTCCAAGTGGTCCACTGGTGCCCCCTGTCCATCATACTTTTGTTGCTGGTTGGTTCTCTGTTCTGCACCAAACCATATGTGCAATAGTCGCTTACATTGATACCATTCCTTTATTGCTTCCTTGTGTGTGCCCCACCATCTTGCAGGTGTGGCCTTGAGTGTTGTATCTAGAGCTAACAGTGATTGATTTCCTAACACTTCATCTTCATAACGTGTAAGAATTCTTCTAGATCATTTACCCCATGGAAACTGGGTGGTTCCCTTATCTCTGTACCTACCCATCTTACTGCGTAGTCTATTCTTGCTCATATTCTTGTGGAAACTTTGTGTAGCCTTTGTTTCCAGTTCTCTAAACCTGTATCTGAGTCTGACACACATAAAGTAATGCTCCACCAACTTAGTATCCCATCTGCAGTTGGGTTTATGTAAAACTCATCTCGTGCAGTTGTTCTGTACAACTGGCTAATTTTCTTCAAGTCTAAGCAAGTAGGATCTACAATCCTTTCCCCTTCCGATGGGTCTAATGGCGCAATGACCCTGTATTCTCCTGACTCAAATGTCATTTTCCATGTCTTTAAGTTGATTATGGCCTAGTTATCAAACACCCAATTCAAGCCAAGCAATTTCGGATATGGTGTTATGGCATCCACTATTTCAATTACTTCGAAGTCTTCTTTAGTGCACACTCCATCCAGGTCTACTGTCACTCCTTTCAGTCTCCCAATTGGTAGAAATTTGTGTTGGTTTGTTATTTTCAGCTGAACAGGTGAATATCCTAATGTGGGCTCTCCCATACATTTCCATGTCTTCTTAGGTATTACATTGACTTCAGATCCTAGATTTAGTATGATATATCCCATGTTAAAATCTCCAATGTTGGTGTTTAGCCTGAACTCCCTATTTTTTCTTCTCCTTGTATGTAGGTGATTGATTGTTTTCTATTCTAGCTTTCATTCTGTCTCTACGCTACATATTTCTAATACACTTTGTAATATATTGATAGAAGATGGATCATTTAGTAATTTTACACATGATTGAAAAAACCCTTTGATTGTACTTACTTGTCCCAGGGACTACATTTCTTTGGTATGATCCAACAATGGAGGCATCTCGTACTCTGGAAATTCCTTGCTATGTTGTGCGATTGAGGTCGACGTGACATTTGGCTTTAGAATTTCTTGTCTAGATTGCTTAAATGTTTCCTTCTTATTCTACGTATCAAACTATTTCTTTGGTTTGGCATTCTTCTTCACCCATTGGTGTTGTGTTGGCTCTTTTCATATTGCGTCGTTCCCTATTTTAGATCCTATGTGTGTAACTATGTTGATGTCTCTTCTTTCATCCCTCGCTTCTACTGAAATCCATTGAACATTTTGATTATTCTGATTCATTTTTTCCTGGATCTTCCCTAATAACATAGGACATTCTTCTGTGTCATGATCTAATGCACGACAATACATACAAGTCACTGGTGGAAGTGGACATTCTCTTGAATAGTGTCCTATTTATTGACAGTTGTGACATACCACTATTCCTCTACCTCCTCCAAAGCCTCCTCTTGCTCTTCCTTCACCTATGTAACCATCTTGATCCCCTCACGGTGCATTATACTGAGGCACCTGATTGTACTGCACAGTATTATATGGTTGTTGCGCAGTATTGTATGGGCCTGGTACCTGGTTAAACTGAGGTGTGGCCTACCCGGTCATCATTTCTTCCTACACCCTATATGCATATGATGTCCTCTCTCTCATCAATTCCATATTTCTATAGTATTTTTCATCATGGCCTACTGACTTGCAAAAGTTGCAATATGAACTCTTTGGCACTGTCTGGTACTTCTGCATCATTGGGCAGTGATATGGATCGTGGCCCTGTTTCTTACAGATTTCACACCATATTCCTTCTGTTGGTAATGGATTTAGCATCCCTGTCTCCATATATTGTGCAAATATTGGACATTTGTTCTTATGGTGTCCTTCTGTCCTGCATGTGGTACACCAAATGGCTTCTCGTTTGTCCTTACTTTTTTTCCACTTTAGATGGAATGTCAATTTCTTCAGATCCTCCTTCAGCTCTCCGATGGTTGGATCTGTCTTCTGATATTGGTTTTCTTCCAGTTGTAGGGCTACCTACAGAACCTTTTCATGTGTCTGAAAATTCAGTTGTCGCAATGGATATTTTAAGTGTGGTAATATTTAATTGATGAACAGGTGCTCGTGTTGCATATCTGTAATGAGATATTTCAACTTTCCTTTCAGTCTCTTGAATCTCTAGTCAATCTCCCATGTAGATTCTCCTGGTTTTTTTCTAATTTCTATCATCTCGTTCATGTACTAGGGCCTTTGAACTTGGCTTCTAAAACTCATTTATCAATAACTTCTTGATATCCACGATCGTTCTGGTTGTCCCTGGTGGATTATTTGTGGCTAACTCATATACCAATCCAAAGCATGATCCCTTAGTGTGATAGCTAGTTGTGCAAGTTTAGTTTCCTCGTCCGTGATATTTTTTGCTTCCTAGATATTCTCACAGATAAACAAGTGCTTCTTCGGGTCCTCCGACGCTTCTCCTTTGAATTCTGGTAACTTGATGGTGGGATCGTGTCCTGCCATATAGAATGTTGAACTAATACCTCTGCAGGGTGAGATACTTGACTAATACTCCCTGAACTGGCTTCCCCATTTGTTATTCCTTGTGTATATGTACTTCCTGCTATCTTCCTTCTCCCAAATTTTAGTTGTCTAAACGGTGGCGTGTTTTTTGGTGTGTTAGTCACACATGGGTTTATGGGTTCCACACTGACATTAATATGGATAGAATTGTTTCCTTCTATTCCCTCTCTTGGACCTCTCATCCTCCTCTCATATTTTGCGTGCAGGATTTCCTCAATCTGCTCCACAGCCCAGAGATCCTCTACCTCCTCTTCATCACTTGCCAAGCCTTCCCTCTCGGTTATGGCTCTCTTCTTGTTGTTTACCTTGTACTGGTAGGGTACTCCACTACACATCTTTCTAGTTGTTTCCATGATCCACTTGATCTGGTCGTCATCCATCATGATTGGGTCTAAGTCTTCCTCCTACTTGCCTTTATCCACTTCTCCGTCCTTTTCTCCTTTTTCTTCTAGTGCGTCCCCCCTTCCCACATGCATGCATGGAATTTTAGCTATCAGATTCCATTATCATTACCCCTTTGTTATAAATACATATCTTAATAGAAGTATACAATGATCGAATATACCTTCCTCGAGGCACATGTAGAAACTCTTTCTCTGTTGCATTGTATGACTTTGCGGTATCTACTGCAAATTCTGTTATGAAGCCTGCTACAATACTGTCAAGCCAAAAATCTACTGCACGGGTGAATTTGTTATTCACCTGTTGTAACTTCTCAATCTGAAATGGGGTCTACTCTAACTGTCGGATCTGATTCGCTGCGTGGTTATCCTTCAACCTCAATATCCACTCCTACAATAAGTGTGGAAAGTCACAAAAAAATACTTCATGCATATTAGTAAACACATACTTCTCAAGATATTTGTGCAGTGTTACTCTAGGGTTTTTGTTATCTTTTTGCATAAATTCTAGATCCTTTGTCTTCAACCAACTTTTGATCTTTTCTTTTGTGGGATTCCATGCTCTCAACATCCCCTTCTTATCAATGCATCCTTTCACCTACTTGTCGTCCAATTCCATATTATTTTGACCCACCTTCTGCAGATCATACATTCTTTTAACAAATCTTCAACATATCACATCCATACAATACTATGTTGTTCCAATAGAAAACCGAACCATTTGTTGGTTTACTTATCTGATCTATACTTTTAACATGATTGACCCAGGTTCAGGTCTATTAGGGATCCAACAAAGCCTCTAAAAATATCGACCCTCCTGGTAAACCAAAGGCAATGCAATACACAGACTGCACCATGCAGTCTCACCTGAGATAGTCTTAATGGGTGAATTCAATACTCAAGTGCTTGTAGTCCAGGACTAAATGGATATCTGTGAAGTATGCGTTAAGAGTTCTATTTAACTATTAAAGCAATACATTGGCATTCTCATTTAGGCATGTAATGTAATCGGATTCATTCATTCATTTATACATCATTCTAACATCCACTCATAAATAGTAAAAGAGACACAAGCATTCAATCACATAACACAAGTTTTACCATGGTTCACCCCCCCTTGGGATACACCCATAAAGATATGGCTCTTAGTTCTTCTATTATGGTAGTTCCAAAACTACAACGTCGTGCACTTTACAACCCTTTCTTAGTCGGGTTGAGATCTATTATGAAGTGGACTATATCACACAGGTTCCTTAGCCTATGATCTAACCCTCAGATCCCCCCTTCTGACCCTCTACAGCTCAACTTCTTATAAAATTGGGTTCGTATGACAAAGTGTTACAAACTAGTTATCAAAACATGAATCCTTCCTTCTATCGTCTCTTCAGACTAAACAACCACTCCCTCTTTCTAGACCTCCTAGGTATCTATATATATGTGTGTGTGTGTGTGTGTGTGTGTGTGTGTGTGTGTGTGTGTGTGTTTCTATCTCATCAGCCATTACAATGTATTACAAAAACCCTAACCCTAACGTCATTAGGTATTCCATACATGCACGCGTGATGCTCTTCCTTCCAGCTGGTACTTTCTTCATGCATGGCTTTCTTCCCAAAATTGCCTTTCTTTTCGATACGGCCTGCTTCCAACAATAAGTGTTTCATATGTATGGAATATTATTACTCAATATTCCCTATAGCCTATATCTTACACATGTAATAACCATACACATGTCATGTAGATTGATGTCATCTAATAATCATACTAATTAATTTCTTACTATTGTTAGTTACTCCCTATTGGAACAAATATTGAAATTTTGGCTTTCGGTAGCTTAGGAGGAA
>JASDQU011176808.1:11547-35565 GCA_032191745.1 Picea mariana
TATTTATTTATTTTTTAATGTAAATTAAAAAAAAAGCAATGGTTTGTAAATAAATTTTCAAGTGACCATTTGGGGTTCAATTTTGAGTTGTTTGTTTGCGTAGGGATCTGTTGTCAATAACACAATTTAAATTAGGTCGTAAAGATCTATAATTATAATGTTTAGAAAAACAAAATTCCTTAGGTATCATCACTTTTTTATTAAGGTGTTGATTTTAAGGTTTTTCTGAGTATCTATATGATTTTTTAAGGCCATGCTTGAAAATGTTGTAATTTCAACCTAAGCTAGAAAAAATGGTGCTACCAGTAGCACCACTTTTTGATTTGGGGGTTGATTTTCATATTTTTTATGCAAAATATGGGTTTTAGGGGCTAGATTTCTTGTTTTGATGTCACAATTCTCATTAAGTCAGTAACGTTTTTTAGACCTATTCAAAGAACTTATTTGTTGTTTATTTTCCATTGATGGTATTTTTACAACAAATGAGAATGTAAATTTTGTTGAACCTGTCAACTACCACAAATATATAGTAATCTCCCTTCTTTATTGTTGGTAACCTCCCACAAAATCCATGGAAATGCTTTCTCAAGTTCACAAAATCCATGGAAATGCTTTCCCAAGTTTGAGTGGGTGCAAGTAAGGGATGCTATAGACCTTTCTTCCTGTTTTTGGGCTTGTTGGTACAATAATTTAAACATCCTCTAATATATTGTGCTACATATTCTTACATTGTGGGACAATACACATACCTTTGTATTTTGAAAAATATCTTCCCAACGAAAAAATGTCCTGCAACCTTGGAGGTGTGAGTCTCTCTAATAAGCTACGATCATTCACCTTTAGGAACACAGAGCTTGTTGAGATTGTAAAGTAAACCATCCTGGAAATGATGGTAAACCTTTCTATCACCTTGTTCCATATGAATTTGACCTTGTAGCTATTGAAACACCTCCTTGAAGTCCTCATCTTCTATGTGTGCCTCTTTGTATGCATCATGGGTAAAAGGCTCCATGTGCATCAGAGTTCCCAAAGTTGTAATATTGGATGTGAGTGACCATGAAAGCATGCATTCCAACTTATTTGTGCTACCATTATTATAGTTTATGACCAGATGAAATTGTTATAAAAACCAAATCCAGTTGTAATGCATTGTTTCTTGTAGCTTACTCTTGGCCTGCAAATAATGTAGTGGCTGGTGATCTGTGTCGATGATGGTCTCCTTTCCCATCATATAGTGCTTCCACTTTTTAACATCTTGTATCAAGACATACATCTTCTTGTCATAGGTAGGGTAGTTGAGAACCACCCCATGAAATACTTCAGAATGATATAAGGCATGCCTTCTTCCCTACATCAATAATGCTCCCATGGAATACCCACTTTCATTTGTCTCCACTTTGAAGGGATTATGCAAGTTTGGTACTGTGAACACTAGTGCTTGAATGAAATTTATTTTCAACTCATCAAATGCCTTATGTTTATTATTTCCCCACTTGAAACTCTTACCACTCGTTGTTATGGCGTGGAGTGGTGTAGCTACCACTGAAAATGAACCTATGAAATTATGCAAGTATTTCACACTTCCTCAAAAAATCTCCTAAATTTAATGACATTTGTAGGAACTATCCATTTCATGATGGCCTCCATCTTTGTGGGATATATATTGAGATATCCTCTACCAATCACATACCCCAAAGACACCAAAGACTACTTAGAAAACTTGCATTTCTTAAGATTGGAAAACAATTGGTTCTTTTTCAGAGTCTCTAACACCTACATAAGATTTGAGATGTGCTCCTCCCAGGTAGCACTATAAACCAATATATCATCCAAATAGATAATAAAAAATGAATCTATAAAATGGCGTAAAAATCAATTCAATAGTCTCATAAATGTAGTCGATGTGTTGCATAAATCCAATGGGATAACCAACCACTCATACAAACATTTCCTTGTCTTGAAGGCAATATTTTAGGTATCTTCTTATTTGACTCACACTTGGTGATATCCATTTTTAAATACAACATAGTGAAGTACATAATGTGTTGCAGCTATTCCAACAAATCATCGATCCTTAGCCAGGGGTACCAATTCTGCAGTGTAATATTGTTAAATTCCTTGCAATCGATACACATTATCCAAGTCCCATCCTTCTTGGGAACAATTTTGATGTGTGACCCACAAGGTAAGGTACTTTGTCAAATCACACCCTGCTCCAACAACTGCTACAACTGCTTCTTCACTTCATCTTCTTCTAGAAGGGACTATCTATACATCCCAATATTCAACAATGAGGAGTCTGGAAATAACTATATTTCGTGCTCTACTTCCCTCTTAGGTGGTATCCCTTTAGGCTCCTGGAACACTCCTTTGTACGCATGTAGAAACTCATCCAATTAATGTTTCTTCTCTTTAGTAGACCCCTCCATAGATTCCTTCACTCTCATTGACTCATCATCACACTAATTTTCTCTTAAGAAAACAAAAACATATTTATTACTAAAACTAACCAACTTCTTGTCTTGGTTGGCACTTATCAGTGAGATATTTGACTTTCCTTTATGCACGTTGATGATGTAGGAATTCATATCCTTGACCAGTCGGTATTGGTAGGCTCTCTGCATGAAGGTTTCATCCCTCATATACATGTAAGTGCTTCCAAACACCACTCCACATACATCAAGAGGTACTACATCCAATTCCACTTCATCAATAAAATTATAACTTATAGAAAATTTAATCTTAAACGGTTTAGTTACCTTTATCTTTGCATCCTCATTTACCCAACCCAGTGGATAGGGGATAGGATGATTGTGCACCTCCAATCCAATTTAGTTGATCATATCTATTGATATGAGATTAGCCTATGAACCAGAGATGAAAAAAACATCTATCTTGGTCTTCTTGACCTGAATATTGATGTGGAAGAGCTTGGTCATCTCCTTCTCTTCCTGATGATGAAGGATGCACATATTCACCTCCATATACATAGATGTGTAGATAATATTTTCATCCACATATGAGCTAATTTCAATCTGATTTCTTGAATATTTTCCTAGAAGGTTTTTTTTCTCTCCATTCTTCTTGTGGTCCTTCGGGTTCATCTCTAGATGTAGTTTCCAACATTTTTCCTTGGTGTGGCCATCAATATTTCAATGATTGAAATGGTTACTAAGATATTTGATCTGATGTGCAATGACTATTGTATTCTTATATTTTCTCCATTTCCACTTCTTCTTCCCCTCCTTGGAAGTTTCCTAGTGATGTTTCTGCTTCGAACCACATGGCTTCGCTTTCTTTTGGCCTATGTTTTCTAGGTATTGTGCTTGTATAGACACCTTATCCACTATACTTGGCTTGAAGAAAATCACCTCCTTTCGTAGATGACTATGTAGATCCCCCTTATAATTGAGGAGAATATTTGGCTTCTTGGGAGAGATACTCGAAATGATGGCCATGTTTCTGAACTCAATGGTGTATTCTTGTACACTTTTCCCATGCCTCTTCTTGAAGTAGTTCCACTCGATCCATTGGTCCTCTACATCCCCAATAGGGTAGAATTTTGACATGATGATGGTTTTGAAGTCCTCCCACCTAGATATTCGTGGATCACCCTACATTCTGAGTGTTTCTATGTGGATTTACCATCAGGTTAAAGCATGGCCCTCTAACTTCAATCTAGAAAATGAAATATTTTTCCTTTCATCTATATGGTGAACACTAAAATAAACTTATAATTGTTTCAACCAATGATTCAGTTTTAATACATTGATCACAACTTGGTATGGCTTTATGTACACTTTCATTTATGTTTTGAATAGGGACTGTGAAGGGTTCACATAACTCAAAATAGGCTTCTCTTTCTCGGATTATTTCTACAACTCCTTTACTGAGTTTTCTCAATCTTCCAATTTCCCCTCCAATATGTTCTATGAGTTAGAGCCTCCAACATATCTAAATGCTCTAATATTACTTTCTATGTCCACCATGAGGAGGTTCGCATTGTGACTTATGTTGAAAACTTGTGCTTCTAACTGCTCAAATCTCTTTTTTGTTGGATCACGAGGGTTATTATGAATAGACTTGTCTACCATCGATATAGTTTTTGCGACTTCTCTTTAAGTCGATTTCCAGATCTATAAAATTCCCAAAAATACCTAAAAGAAAAACCTGCTCTAATACCAATATGATTTGTAAACTGTCATGTATATTCCACAGGAACAGTTCGTCACAACAGATCTAATAAAATACTAAAATCTTTACCATTAAGGTTAGTTTTACTTTAGAAATATAAAATATTTATTTACTAATTTTCTTCTTATGCATGAAATAGATAAAATGTGAAAAATAGAGAACGGTAACATATAATAACACCATCCACAAATAAATATAAGATATAACCTGGGAAACCCAATATGGGAGAAAATCCAACTAGAAGGTGAGGCTTTTCTACTCTCTTTTATCTGGTATAGAACTGATGCAATTACAGAGAAATAGTCACTCTCCTTGGACTTTCCTTTGACCTATGACATGTATGCCTTACAAAGAATCTCCCCTCCTCTTTTATTCTCATAGAATACCACTCTCCAATGTTTTTCTCAGTTATGGAACAAGATTCAATGCAAAATCATGGAACCCCATTCTCCTCCTAGTGGCCCAGTATTTAACATAGCTCGATAGGCATCTAGGGGAAGGTTTTTGACTTCCTCAACCCTCAATTGTGATATGGTTTTGGACCTTTTAGAATATTCTTGAAACTACATACATGGATAGCCCCATATATGTGAGTAATGGGGGCTAACATGGCATCCTCTCATACCATGGTGGTCAACACAGTAGTTCAACTAGCGAGAGACATAACTTTTGCATACGAGCTCCAATTGATGCCATATTTTCACCCTTGGAAATGTATCGATGTGTAGAATAGTGTCACAGAGTCCTAGATATGTTGTGAAATTTTAACCCCAAATGTTTCCATTGGATGCCTCAAAATGGCTCTAAAAGGTTTCATACCCTAATTTTCCAAACTAGGACCTACCACTAAAATGGTCTGCAAGATGATTCCTCCCATTTTTTCCACTCTAAAAGGATAGATATAGATGACAAAAAATACAAGGATCCGATATATATTAGGTTGAGAATTCAAAAAGACATGTTTGTTGACTTGGTTTCTTCAAATTTAGGCTCAAAATGATAAAATTTGTAGTTTGGGCTACAAACACATCAAAATCTCCACTTTTCTAAATGCCTTTTCATACTTCTATTTTTCATTTTGTTTTTAAATAAGATACATAAATCTGTCACACACACACACACACACACACACACACACACACACACATTATGTTTTCTCTATATATTAATTCACGGTGGAGGCATGCAAAACCCCTAAACCTAACCCTAGACAACTATCACATTATGTTAAATACTGGACCACCAGGAAGAAAAAGGTTTTCATTCTTTTAGCATTGTACTTGTTATGTTGTTGACAAAAGCATCTAGGAGTGGGATAGTATATAATAATGGAGGAGGAAGGACATTCTATAGTAGGCATTGGGGCCACAACATCAAAGGAAACTCCATAGAGAGTACCCCTTTCTTTGTACTTGCATTTCATGATTGAAGAAAAGAGAGAAGAGCATAGGACTCACCTTCTAGACAATTTTTCTCCCATATTGAGTTTCCTAGGTCACATCCTATGTTTATTTGTGGGGATGGGGCATTCATTTTCTCATACATTAATTTAAATTTTCAGTTATTTTTATAAATTTGAGCACCAAGATACTAAATATAAATATGTGATCTACGAAAAGAAAATGCATAGTAAAATATTTCAAAATATTGCAAGATCTCTTGATATGAACTACTCCAATGGAATATATGTGATAGTTTAGATCAAATAGTCACAAATTTATTTGAATTCCTATGTTTTTTTGTGTCCATTCTTTTCTTTGTATTGCTATAGACAATCATGTTTTCTCTTAATAAATATTTGAATCGTTAAAAGTAAAAATAGAAACATGGATAAATTATTAAAGTTAAATTGTTGAAGTTCCACTCTCATCTTAAGAATTAAATTTTAATAAAGAGTGTTGAGCTAGGTTAAATTATAGCATGAAGTTTAAACATTTAAATATATTTCATCACACATAATAACATTTTCTCCTTGTTAAAAAAATTTAAATCACAAATACATTTAAACATTTAATTAACTTTACCATATTTGTACTATATCAAATATCTAGATCAAATTTTAAATTATATATGAATTTCCACCAAAGGCCAACAAAATTGAATCCTACTACTATGATATTTAGTAAAACATATGGAATTGATTATGAATCCCATGGAATGTTATTTGGGCATGATTAGTTCTTGGAAAAACTAATATATGGGAATGAGTACAATTCCCATAAATTCTCTACATTTGAGTACACTCCCACAACATTTGAGTACATTTGAGTACACAAAATTTAGATGATATTGAGTAGAATCCCAAAACATGATTCGTGGGTGATGTGTAAAATTCTGTGGATATTCCACTGCAACAGTTAATCACAACAAATCTAATAAAATACTGGAATCTTTACTATTAAGGTTAATTTACTTTAGATCTCCAAAATATTTAGTTACTGATAAAATAGATAAAACACAGAAAAATAGACAACAATAAAACAAATTCACGCCATCTAAAAATAAACACAAGATATAACATGGGAAACCCAATACGAGAGNGCTCATAGAATCCCAGTCTCATATTTTTTTCTTAAATATGGAACAATATACCATGAAAAATAATGGAGCCCCTTCTCCTACTAGTGGCCCGATTTTTAACGTAGCTCGATAGCCATATAGGGATAGGTTTTTGACTTCCTCAACCTTCATTTGTGATAAGGTTTTGGACCTTCTAGAATGTTCTTAGAAAATCAAGTACATGGCTAACCACACATGTCTAAGTAAAGGAGGATGATGTGGCATCCACTCGCACCATCGTGATCAATATGGTAGGTCAACTTGCGGGAGGCATAACTATCTCATACCAACTCCTATTGATGAAAGATATGTGTCTTTGGAAAGGTATCGACGTGTAAAATTTAAAATATTATTCATTTTAAAGTTTTGTAGAAAAAAATAATTATTTTATGCCTCAAAATGGCTTCAGAAGATTTCTATTTAGTTTTTGGACCCAAATTTCCAAATTTGGACTAGCCACCGAAATGTCCCTACAACCTTATTCCTCCAATTTTCCACCCAAAAAGTAGTGAGATAAATGAAAAATAATATAATGATCCAATATTTATCAATGGGAATGCTTTGTTCTTAGTGATTAAGAAATTTCATGAAACGATAAGTGTATGGAGTCACTCAATAGGGATAGATGGAATTACCCTTTGACATTAAGATTGTTATGAGATTGATGATGAAAATGATGGTTAATTTCCACTGCGAGAAAGTTTGGTCTAGCAAACATTAATAAAGGTAAGAAATTACTTGTTTTTCTTTAGAATTTTATTTCTATGATCGAAAAGATTCATGAGAACCCTCACCAAATCACCATAGTTTTGATGATTCCAAAGGTTAGAAAGACAGGTATTGCAAAAAATAATTTGAAATTGTGATATAATGTTGGTCTACATAGTACATTGTAACGACCCCTCGATCGTTACGACTACATGCGATGCAAGGAAAAAGATTTTTTTTTTTATTAAGCAGGAAGCAAACAACAACAACAATTAATCAACACAACTTGATGACGAACACCGTGCAAGAAAGTGAGACAACAGATAGTATAACGAACTAGCATACTACCACATCGTACAACTGGGTGCAACATGCAAAAACCAATTAGACAAAATAAACAACTAAACTAAAGGACAATAATTAAGACCAACCATATGCAACCAACATTAAGTGACAAAGGTAACTTGAACCTTCACGACGAGCGAGGAACAAGCACAAAGAAGTCTTACAGCACAAGTACCAACATCAACTACAATGAACATTACACCCCCATTGGGGAGCACATGACTCTGGCTAGGTTATCATTCACATCTATCAATTAGGGCGCACAGTGATCCCCTCATCAGGAATCATGTCGTCACAAGGTGATATGCATGACAGTAACCAAGGTGCAACATAACATATCTAGACAAATAACCCAAGAAAAATCCAACGTGCTAGGAGACCGAATTAACTGTCAAAAATACCTGAAGACTACCCAAGCACCCAATCAACAAGTCAACAAGACACAAGGGAAATTTGACTACTATAACAATCATACATCACATTAATTTCTTGAATCCACATAAGTCATACATTCCTTAAACTGGTCTTTCTTTACCATTTATGGCATAACTACTTGTTTTTTTTTTTTCATTGAAAAAGAGAATTAGTATATGCACTTAACATAATCAATATTAATACTAGTGTAATGAGGAATGTAATGATGAATTACACCATGTTCGAAAGTAAGAAGTATATTCTCTTATACGTACTAGTTATTCCATGGTGACGCTTTCACTACATCAATCTGTACACATTAAAAATAATTATATTCAAAACAAATAATTCATTGTAACTATTTTCCAATTCCAAATATTACATAAGTATTTTCCTAAGGATGAATCCATCATAACCAGACTAATAATGTACGTCTACTTAGATTGATGATTTAAAGTAAAAGGTGATTCTTATAAGGACTGTATTGTTAGCCAAAGATGAATCTTTTGTTTTTGTTTAGTAATTAGATGTTGCTAACAATATATGTTGTCTAGTGTTGATATGTTGACTAACAATGTTGATATGTTGTCTATGATATCGTTGTCCAGTAATTATGATATCGATGTCTATTGCTATCATTGTCTATTGTATCTTAACAATATTGATATTTTGTCTATGATATCATTGTCTAATAATTATATGCGGCTAACAATATATGTTGTCTAGCGTTGATATGTTATCGAACAATATTGATATGTTGTCTATGATATCGCTGTCTAGTAATTATGATATTGTTGTCTATTGTACCTTAACAATATTGATATGTTGTCTATGATATCGTTGTCTAGTTACATTTAAAAGGGAATTTGAAACTCCATAAAATTTACATCTCTGCCAGGAAAAATTGTTGTGAATTTGCATTTAAAAAGAGAATTTAAAACTCTATAAAAAATACATCTCTGGGAGGAAAATATGCTATCTAAATTTGTTGTGTTTAGAGAATGTATAAATTCGTTGTCAGACATGTGAATAGAGCATAAAAATTTGCGGTCGGACATATATATAGATTCGCTCCATAGTATCAATCAAGGAATCCCAAATTAATATGTATGGATTCATGAATGTATGGATTCTCTTTGTATAGATTCATTATGTATAGAGTCGCATGTATAGATTTGATGTTTATAGATTCGTTGTGTATAGATTCATATGTATAGATTCGCTATGTATAGATTCGTTGTATATAGATTCACTGTATATTTTGCAAGGAGACAAGGAATCGTAGATTAATCCTTCATAGATTTATCATTCTAAATGCATAGATAATCAATCACAAATAAAACGTAGAGATAATCATTCACAAGGAAATGCAGCGATAATCATTCACAAGGAAACACAGAGATAATCATTCACAAGGAAGCACGGAGATAATCATTCACAAGGAAATGAAAAGATAATCATTCACCGGGAAAACACAGAGATTAATCAATAAAAAAAATGCAGAGATTCACCATCTGAAAACGTTGGGATTTATCAATAAAAAACACAGAGGTTTACCATTCGAAAACGTTGGGATTTATCAATACAAACGCAGAGATCTACCATTTGAGCGCAGAGATTTATCATTCCAAAAAATGCAGAGTTGAAATTCTGGAAAGGATGCAGGGATTATGCATAAAAGAAAAACACATAGATCATAGATTAATCATAAGAGAAAACGCAGAGATAAGTAATGGATAGATAACTGGGAAAAAAATTATCCTTCACTTATTATCCATGCATAGGAAAGAAGGGAATTCGAATATAAATCTTTAACACTGGAGTGAAAGGTAGACGATTCGACTCCTGGGCGACTACTCAGACACGAACTAATAACTTACAGGGTAAGGGACAAAAGATAAAAAAAAAAAAAAAACTTCATATTAAATCAATAAAAACAAATACAGAGGAGTCATTGCAATCAGATTCTGGTTCTCCATGGGAAATGAATTCAAAATATCACGAGCATAAGGCTAGGATGACTTTAAGTTCTCTGATCATAAAATGTTGGGCTCATCAAGATAATTTGCTGAAGATAAAACTAAAATCTCTGGATAGTGTTATGTTGAATAAAACATAAACTTTAACACAATAGAAGTACATTACTGAAGGCACATGAAAAATATTTAAATTATCATTCAATATAAATATACACATGCATACCACATCCAAATGTGAAATCTCCGAAGTTGTTGTCCCGCGCGGGCTCCGTCCAACTCCCGCTTGCCAACCAATGTTACCTCACCAGTACCTCCCAGCCAACTCTAGGTGTACTCTTCATCCCCCTAAGCCCCCCGAGATGCAAAGGGGACACACACACAATACCAGATAATTCTAGCACCTAGCTTACCTTGCAAGGTCGAGCTACCACTCGTTACTCGAGATGGGTATCCCAACTCCCACAAGAGAAAGTTCAGTCAAGATGAAATTTCAGCAGCATAATGTTACGCAAGCCAAATGATGATCCGCACTCCTCCTTCGCCATCCTTTTTATAGAGTTTTCTTAGTCATTAGTTTCCCAAAACTCTCATTATACTCCTTTTTCATTTAATTAATTTCAAAAAACCTCCCCCGTACACATGTCGTTGGATCCCCTAGTTGCACTAGATAATAAATTTTATTAATGAATTAAATGTTCCTATTTCCCTCATCCACATAAGATCATTCCTAAAAACACTCATCGGTGTTCCAAAATTCCCTTGCAATTCTTAAATGACTTACGCCTTACTTAATTCCTAGTTGAGTTCATAAATAGAAAGTTCCAAAGGAAAGATTCCTTACTAACTTAGACATTCATCTTTTTCTTTACATTTCCCATTTTCCTTAAGTTTCCCTATTTCTTTAAGTTCCCTATTTCTTTTAATTTTCCGCTTTTTTCCTTTTTAACTAAAAAAATTCAATTTAGCAAGTGTAGATAAAAAAAACATTTACCCTTTTTCCTTTTTAATTAAAAAATAATTTAGCAAGTGTAGATAAAAACAACCATTTACGCTCTTTTCTTTTTAATTAAAAATAAATTTAGAAAATGTAGATAAAAATAACCATTCCCCCTTCTTTAAAAATTTAATCCTCCATTATAATCTTTTTACTTTAATAAATAAAATTTGAATTTATTTACCCCCTTCTTGTTATATGTCTAATTATTTTTGTTCAGAGGTTCTGCTTAGACCTAGGTTTTAAATTCACTAGGTTGGGCAACATTTTTAAGGGAAAATTTGTTTTTAAGCTTTACTTATCATATCATTCATTTTAAGGCTGACTAATTCCTAAGGAGGCATAGTTTTCTAGGCACTAGGTTTATTAATTTACTAGTTAAAATCATGAAGTGCCCTTTAGGACGCACTAAGTGATCCAAGGGTGTCACTCGCCTCTTTTTGTTTTCTTTGTGTGACGCGCCCTTCAAGATGCACTACGTACTCCAAGGGTGCCACTCGCCTCTTGACTGAATTTGGTAGAAATCAAACCCCTAGAGTCAATACTCCACCAGGTGATATTGTGGGAGACTAAGGGCTTCTAAAGAATAATGCCCCTTCTTTATTGTGTGCCCCTTATAATCATTGTGAGCGACTCTCATAGTCTGCCCTCATGACATCATGGGTTTTCTCGAACTAGGTAATCATTAGCCTATAGTTTGAGCCATGACATGAGTACTAGTAGGTTGTGGTAGGGCTACTACCACACCTCTCCCTCAATGTCTCTGGTTGTTGTGCGTGACCCCTCTACTCCAAATGTGAGTCTAGTCAAAAATCTATTGTCATCCTGCATCCATAAATGAATCATGTCAGCAATATTAATCAATTTTCATAACATATAATCATATGTACATATAGCACATCAACAAGATTCAAACCCTAAAAGTCCACTCCCTGACTCAATCCAGAGTCCAAGGGGTTTCATCGATGTCTTTGCATCCTTAATGTCCAAAGTCCTACACACTCATGAGAACCCAGTCAATAGAACCTGTCTGTGTAAATACAACAAAATAACATATCATTAAATCCATAATATCTCATAATCATAGTTAAAATGACCAATAGTATAATAACCCATATAACTTACAAGCAAGTGTCCTCAAAGAATAAGTTCGCTCAATGCGTGTAAGAGAAGGATGTTACATACACCCCCTCTTGGTTTAAACTTCATCCTGAACTTTCACAGTATATAAGTGTTGAAATAAAGTGTATCACAATATCATAAGTCTATCTATCAAACAAAAATGGAAACTGTTGCCACATATCATATGAGTCCTCCTAGGTCGTCGAGTGCAAACTATAGTCATCCCACTGGAACTTGATCTGATATACCGTTCGACGTCATAGTTGTCAAATGAGATGGTCTAGGATGCAGATTGGCTCCAGTGTGAGAGAACCCTCATCATATACCTGCAAGGAAATCATGTCAATAACATGTGTAGGATCACTAATATAATGTCTCAAAACAGATGAGTGAAAAACATCGTGCATATGCCTCAAAGAATCAGGCAAGGCTAGTCGATAGGCCACATGCCCCTTCCTTTCCACAATCTCGAAAGGTCCCACGGACCTAGGAGATATTTTAGAACCCTTTCCAAACTTGATCGAACTCTTATGCGGTTTCACCCGCAAGAAGACTCGATCACGAACTTCATAACTACGGTCAACATGATGCGCATCGACATAACTCTTTTGTCGATCCTGTGCTTCCTTGATCCTTTGTATTATTTTTTGCATTTGATCTTATATTTCTTGGATCTCTTATGGTCCCACCAGGACTCTATCCTCAAGTTGATCCCAACTCAAACGTGTCTAACATGGTCGCCTGTAAAGAAACTCGAAAGGCACCATCTTAATGGTGCTTTGATAACTGTTATTGTATGTAAACTCTACCAGTGGAAATAACTCTTCCCAACTCTTTTGTTGGTCCATAACATACATATGCAACATGTCCTCCAAGATTTGGTGTGTTCTTTCGGTCTTCCCATCTATCTTCCGGTGATACGCGATACTAAAGTTAAGTTGGGCTCCCAATGCCTCTTGGAAACTAGTCCAAAATTGTCCTATAAACACCGATTCTCTATCGGATATAATCCTCTTAGGCACACCATGCAGCCTCAAAATATCACTGATGAAAACTCTAGCTATGTCAGGTGCATGATACATTGTACGCATAGGAATAAAATGAGAACTCTTCGTCAAAGTGTCGACTGCCACAAAAATAGATTCATGTATCCTTTCCGTCAGTGGCAATCCAACAATGAAATCCATCAAAATGACCCCCCATTTCAATTCAGGAATAACGTGTGGATGTAGTAGTCTTGCCGGATGTCTATGTTCATCCTTCACCTGCTGAAATGCTAGACATCAAGACACGTAGTTGGCTATGTTTGCCTTCATTCCTTTCCAAAGGAATAAGGGTTTAAGGTTTTCCCTCATCTTCGTGACTCCTGAGTGAGCCATGTACACTGCTCTATGAGCCTCATTAAAGATCAAACTCCTCAACTCGTCGTTGGGTGGTACATAAATTCAATTTTTAAATCTCAATAATCCATCGTCGTCCAACGTAAACCCTTCAAATCTCGATACCATCATTGTGTTTTGTCTGATAAAATCCTTGGCCTCCTTGTACCATTCATCATCGTGTTGTAAAGTTAGAATCTTTTCACGTAGATTTGTCTGAAGAGGCATCACCGAAAATATGCGAGGTCTCTGACTCAACACATTAGCCACTATGTTCATTGTTCCCTTTATGTAAGTAATCTCAAAATCGTACTCGCTAAGCAATTCCAACTAACGTCATTTTCACGTGTTCAAGTCACTTTGCATAAATATGTGTTGTAGACCACAGTGGTCCATTTTTAGATCAAATTTTCATCCAATTAGGTAGTGTCTCTAAACTCTCAAGGCATAAACAATGGCTAACAACTCCAAATCATGTGTCACATAGTTCTCCTCATGCCTTCTCAACTTTCTCGATATGTAAGAGATCACTCACCTGTCTTGAATCAAGACTCCACCTAAACCTTCCTTGGATGAGTCAGTGCATACCAAGAAGTCTACGTCCATGTCAGGTACCTTTAGTATCGATGTTGTAATCAACAACTCCTTGAGCTTTCGAAATGACTCCGCACATTTCTCGGTCGAAACAAATCTCTTATTCTTCTTTTTCAATTCTGTAATCGGATTTTCTATCTTCGAAAACCCTCGATGAACCGTCAATAGTATCCCGCTAAGCCCATAAAGCTACACACTTCAGGGACATTCTTCAACGCATTCCATTCCATAATAACCTCGACCTTTTTTGGATCCACGCCGATACCTTCGCCGGAGATGACATAACCTAAGTAGTGAATCTTCGATTGACAAAATGGGCATTTAGACAATTTCCCATACAATTTGTTCTCTCACAGACATTGTAGTACCAAGCACAAGTGCTCATCATGGTCCTCCAACGCCCGATAATAAATCAAAATATCGTCAATGAACACTTGGACAAACTTGTCCAAGTATTCGTGAAACACCTCATTCATCAAACTCATAAATGCCCCAATGGTGTTTGTCAGTCCAAAAGGTAAAATAGTAAACTTGTAATGTCCAAGCCTTGTCTTAAAGGTTGTCTTAGGGACATCGTCCTCCTTGATCCGTAACTGGTGATACCCTAATCTCAATTCTATCTTTGAAAACACCATTGCACCCTTCTTCTGATTAAATAGATCATCGATCCTTTGTAATAGATACTGATTCTTAATCGTTTCCTTGTTCAATTGATGGTAGTCAATGTAGAGTCTCCATGACCCATCCTTCTTTCGTATGAAAATAACAGACGCACCCCATAGTGACACACTTGAACCTATAAATCCTAGGTCCGTCAACCCCTTTAGCTTCATTTATAACTCCTATAACTCCGGGGTCAAAATCCCATAAGGCGTTCTTACTATCGACTTAGTCCCCGGTTTTAGGTCTATGGTAAATTCCAATTCCGTTTACAGAGGCATCCCAGCTAACTCCTCAGGGAAGATGTCTGCAAACTCTCTTACCACCGGAAGGTGTTCTAGACCTTCCGCTACTCCCTTCTCGTTTAACGCAAGGATCGCATAAAGCTTACATCCCTTGCGCATGATCTTTCATAGATGAAAGGAAGAGATGAACCTCAAGGAAACTCCCTGGTTTTGACCTAAAATCATGCATCTCTGTCCCTCATCATCGTCCAAGCTCAACCGTTCCGTCTTACAGTTGAGTATCGCCTCATGCGATTCCAACCAGTCTGTATCGATCATGACGTCATAAGATACTAAAATCGTGTCGTACAAGTTGGTCCTGATGACAAACTCTCCCAGGTTAATGCTATAGCCCGTAACCTTCTCTCCAACCTTTTGTTTGGCTCCCGAATCCATTTCTACAATGCTAAACTCATCCTGTTCGACTACCTTTACCATAATTGTTTTTAGCGCTGCACAAAAAATTAAAATTTTGGTAGCACCTGGATCTATCAAAATGCTAAGGATCTAGTCAGCGATGGTACCTGATGTCTCGAGCACGGCCGACCGCTGCATGGATCTGATGGGCCTTGCCCAAATCTCCCACGGTAGCAGGTTTGGCTGATCCATATGCTCTAGTCCTCTCCATTGGGCGGTCATGCTGGTAATGTGGCTCACCACATGTCCAACAACCTTTATTCAGTCTAGTACTCCTGGTACCCGAAGTAGAAGCTGTCGACCCACTGGCACGGAACCCTAGTCTGTTCTACTAAATAGGCCTCAACTACTACTATTGAAGTCAATGTTGTTGTTGGTGTTGTGGTCCTCGGTAAGGAGTCCACTACTGAGGCACTGGTCGTCGAGGTGTAGTGAAAGTGGATCATCTTTGGAAGCCATGATATCCTGGTGAATGTCTAGCTGGTGTCTGATGCTGCTGCGCACTAGATGACAACTGCCCCGCTGGTCTCGCTGGCTCTGACCCTCTCTGATAACCTCCTCTTCTTCTATGAGGGCTTTCTGGACAACATCATGCAAGGTTTGAGGCATCAAAATCCTAAACTTTTCACTAATGTTGACATTAAAGTTAAACATGAACCTGTTGATCTTAAGTTTCTCGGTATTCAGGTGCGGAGCATACCAAAGCAGCTCCATAAAACGGGCCCCGTACTTGGGAACCATACGATTGCCATGTCGCAAGGCACCGAACTCATTGAGCTGACGCTGAATGAATTCCTCAGATAGATACCTCTCCCGAAACCACTCCTCAAACAATTCCCATGACACGTCTTCGACGACCATGTTCAATTGTGGCAGGAGCGTCTTCCACCATAGAAGAGTGCTCCCCTTCAGTCGAAAGACCACCATGAAGAAATTCATGTTGGAGGTATAGTCGTGAAGTGAAAAGAACATTGCCATATTCTCCAACCATGCCTTGGCGGCTGCGCCGTCCAGGGCACCAAAGAACTCAAAAAATTTGACCTTCTTGAGTTCACGGTGAATGCTACCACTACCAAATGATGTGTGTGGTTGACCCTCAGGAGGTGTTGATGCCCTGACCTCATACCTATCCAAACGACTGATCAGTGCCTCAAACATCTGCATAATGACCTATCATACTAGCACATCATGCGACTAGGTGCAACATGCAAAAACCAATTAGACAAAATAAACGACTAAGATAAAGGACAATCATCAAGACCAACCAGACACAACCAACATCAAGCAACAGAGGTAACTTGAACCTTCACGGAGAGAAAGGAACAAGCACAAGCAAGCGTTACAACACAAGTACCAACATCAACTACAACTAACATTATGCCCCCATCGGGGAGCACATGACTCTGGCTAGGTTATCATCTGCATCTATCAATCAGGGCACGCAATGATCCTCTCATCAAGAATCATGTCATCACAAGGTGGTAGGCATGACATTAACCAAGGGGTAGCATAACATATCTAGACCAATAACCCAAGAAAAATCCAACGTTCTAGGAGAACGAATTAACAGTCAAAAATACCTGAAGACTACCCAAGCACCCAATCGACAAGTCAACAAGAATTAGGGGAAATATGACTACTATAACAATCATACATCACATTAATTTCCAAAACAATCCTATGTCAACATGGTTAATGTTACAAAATAAATCTAATCTTTAACCCCTCATACCTCACATTAATTTCCTGAATCCACATAAGTCTTACATTCCTTAAACTGATCTTTCTTTACCATTTATGGAATAACTACTATTTTTTTTTTTGCATTGAAAAAGAGAATTAGTATATGCACTTAACATAATCAATACTAATACTAGTGTAATGAGGAATGTAATGATGAATTACACCATGTTCGCAAGTAAGAAGTATATTCTCATATATGTACTAGTTATTCCATGGTGATTCTTTGACTACTTCAATCTGTACACATTAAAAATAATTATATTCAAAACAAATAGTTCATTGTAACTATTTTCCAATTTCAAATATTAGCTAAGTAGTTTCCTAAGGATGAATCCATTATAACCAAACTACTCATGTACGTCTATTTAGCTCGTTGATTTAAAGTAAAAGGCGATTCTTATAAGAACTG
Organism: Picea mariana; assembly: GCA_032191745.1. Taxonomy (NCBI): domain Eukaryota; kingdom Viridiplantae; phylum Streptophyta; class Pinopsida; order Pinales; family Pinaceae; genus Picea; species Picea mariana. Next base: position 29,349 of record JASDQU011176808.1, read on the forward strand.
TATTGTTAGCCAATGATGAATATTTTGTTTTTGTCTAGTAATTATATGCTGCTAACAATATATGTTGTCTAGCGTTGATATGTTGTCTAACAATGTTGATATGTTGTCTATGATATCGTTATCTAGTAATTATGATATCGATGTCTATTGTACCTTAACAATATTGATATGTTTTCTATGATATCACTGTCTAGTTACATTTAAAAGGGAATTTAAAACTCCATAATATTTACATCTCTGCTAGGAAAATTTGCTGTGAATTTACATTTAAAAAGAGAATTTAAAACTCTATAAAAATTACATCTCTGCTCGGCAAATCTGCTATCTAAATTCAATGTGTTTAGAGAATGTATAAATTCTTCGTCAGACATCTAACTAGAGCATAAAAATTCATGGTCAGACATATGTATAGATTCGTTGCATAATATCAATCAAGGAATCCCAAATTAATATGTATAGATTCACGAATGTATGGATTCAATGTGTATAGATTCACTATGTATAGATTCGTATGCATAGATTCATTGTGTATAGATTCGCTGTGTATATATTCATATGTATTGATTAGTTGTGTATAGATTCGTTGTATATAGATTCACTGTGTATTTTGCAAGGAGCCAAGGATTCGTAGATTAATCCTTCATAGATTAGTCATTCTAAATGCATATATAAGCAATCACAAAGAAAACGCAGAGATAATCATTCACAAGGAAACACAGAGATAATCATTCACAAGGAAGCGTAGAGATAACCATTCATAAGGAAACGTAGAGATAATCATTCACCAAGAAACCACGGAGATTAATCAATAAAAAAAACGCAGAGATTCACCATCCAAAAACGTTGGGATTTATCAATAAAAAATGCATAGGTTTACCATTCGAAAACACTAGGATTTATCAATCAAAACATAGGGATCTACCATTCGAGCGCAAAGATTTATCATTCCAGAAAACGTAGAGATGGAATTCTTGGAAGGACATAGGGATTATGCATAAAAGAAAAATGCAGAGATCAAAGATTAACCATAAGAGAAAATGCAGAGATAAGTAAGGGATAGATAGCTGGGAGAAAATATATCCTTCGCTTATTATCCATGCACAATAGAGTAGGGCATTTGAATCTAAATATTTAACACCAGAGTGAAAGACGGTCGATTCGACTCCTGGCTGACTGTTCAGTCATGGATTAATAACTTAGAGGATAAGGGACAAAAGATAAAACAAAATTTTTCTTCATTTTAAATAAATAAAAACAAATGCAATGGAGTCATTGCAATCAGAGTTAGGTTCTCCACGGGAAGTAAATTCAAAATACCATGAGAATAAGGATGGGATGACTTTAAGTTCTATGATCATAAAATGTTGGGCTCATCAAGACAATTTCCTGAAGATAAAACTGAAATCTTTGGATAGTGTTACACTGAATAAAACATAAACGTTAACACAGTATAAGTACATTACTGAAGGTGAAATAACAATATTTAAACTACCATTCAATACAAATATGCACATGCATACCATAGCCAAATGTGAAAGCTCCGAAGTCGTTGTCCAGTGCGCACTCCATCCAGCTCTTGCTTGCCAACAGATGTGACCTCACCGGTACCTCCTAGCCAATTATAGGGGTACTCTTCTTCCCCCTGAGCCCCCAGAGTCACAAAGGGTCCACACACACAATACCAGAGGATGCTAGCACCCATCTCTCCTCGCAAGGTCGAGCTACCACTCGTTACCCGAGTTGGGTATCCCAACTCCCACAAGAGAAAGTTCAATCAACATGGAATTTCAGCAGCGTAATGTTACACAAGCCAAATGATGATCCACACTCCTCCTCCACCATCCTTTTTATAGAGTTTTCTTAGCCATTAGTTTCCCAAAACTCTCATTAGATTCCTTTTTCATTTAATTAATTTCGAAAAACCTCCCCTGTACATATGTCGCCTAATCCCCTAGTTGTAGCAAAAAATCAATTTTATTAATTAATTGAGTGTTCTTGTTTCCCTCGTCCACCTAAGATAATTCCTACAAACACTCATCGGTGTCCCATAATTCCCTTAGAATTCTTAAATGACTTACGCCTTACTTAATTCCTAGTTGAGTTCATAAATAGAAAGTTCCAAAGGCAAGATTCCTTACTAAGTTAGACATTAAACTTTTTCTTTATGTTTCCCCTTTTCCTTAAGTTTCCCTTTTTCTTTAAGTTTCCTATTTCTTTTAAGTTTCCCCCTTTTTCCTTTTTAACTAAAAAAATTCAATTTAGCAAGTGTAGATAAAACAACCATTTACCATTTTTCCCTTTTAATTAAAAATTAATTTAGCAAGTGTAGATAAAAACAACCATTTACCCTCTTTTCTTTTTAACTAAAAATTAATTTAACAAATGTAGATAAAAACAACCATTACCCCTTTTTTTAAAATTTAATCCTCCATTATAATGTTTTTTACTTTAATAAATAAAGTTTGAATTTCTCTACCCCCTTCTTGTTATATGTCTAATTATTTTTGTTCAGAGGTTCTGCTTAGACCTAGGTTTTAAATTCACTAGGTTGGGCGACATTTTTAAGGGAAAACATGTTTTTAAACTTTACTTATCATATCATTCATTTTAAGGCTGACTAGGTCGTAAAGAGGCATAGTTTTCTAGGCAGTAGGTTTATTCACTTACTAGTTAAAATCGTGATGTGCCCTTTAGGATGCACGAAGTGCTCCAAGGGTTCCACTCACCTCTTTCTATTTTCTTTGTGCGATGTGCTCCAAGGGTGTCACTCGCCTCTTCACTGAATTTGGTAGATGTCAAACCCTTGGAGTCAATACTCTGCTAGAAGATCTTCTGGGAGACTAAGGGCCTCTAAGGAATAAGGCCCCTACCTTATTGGGAACCCCTTAGAATCATCGTGAGAGACTGTCACAGTCTGCCCTCATGACATCGTGGGTCTTCTCAAACTAGGTAATCGTTAACCGACAGTTCGAGCCACGATAGGAGTGCTAGTCGGCTGTAGAAAGGTTGTTGGCACACCTCTCCCTCAATGTCTTTGGTTTTCATGCATGACCCCTCTACTCCAAATGTGAGTATGGTCGTCAAGCTATCATCAACCTGTATCCATCAATGAATCATGTGAGCAATAATAATCAATCGTCATAACATCTAATCATATGTACATATGTCACATCAACAACATTCAAACCATAACGGTCCACTCACTGACTCAATCCAGAGTCCAAGGGGTTTCATCGATGCATTTGCATCCTCAATGTCCAAAGTCCTGAACACTCAGGAGAACCCAGTCAATGACACATGTCTGTGTAAATACAATAAAATAACATATCATCAAATCCATAATATCTCATAGTCATAGTCAAAACAACCAATAGAATAATAACCTGGATCACTTGCAAGCAAGTGTCCTCAAAGAATAAGTTCATTTAGTGCGTGCAAGAGAAGGATGTTGCATACATTCTAAGAGAAAATGATTTTCATCTTCAACCCTCTTAGTGTCACAAAGATGACAATTTTTTTTTAGCCATGACATTTTAGGAATTGTCCAATGTCTTGTTTCACTATGGAAATCATGAGAGCATGTTCTTGTTTATGTTGTTTTTCTTCTTTATGCTAGTAAAAAAAGAGAGATACTTTGGATCTTGTATATGAGGGTTTATCACCTCCTTATAGTATCTTGATTTTATTTTATCCTCTAGTTATTCATCACACGATAATTTCTCCTTAAATTTAGATGTAATAATATCTTTAATAATACCAATATTCTATATAGTGATCTCTTTCTTCATTCCCCAATGATTTAACCAATACTTGGCATATTTATGTCGACCATGCTTGAAACATAGGAGGTTTTGACTGAATTTTGAAGCAATCCTAGGAACTTGTCTTCCATTTATTTTATCTTTTTCTCATACATTAGGTACCTAATCATAGTTATTCTCTCAATGGGGGAACACCTCCCTTCTATAAGGATAGGATAGGGTGTGTTTCATTTAATTTTTTATTATAAGTTATAAAACACTTTTTTGTTTTCTCCATGTTTCTCTCTAGTTCTTTAGAGATGTTGCAAGATCAAATTTCACTATCATATAAGATAACAACAATGATGAGAGCCTCAAAGTGGAGTTTTACTTATCCCATTTAGCCAAATTTACATTAATTTATAATTTTTTCAAGTACATAATAATATTTTCATCCTCCATTTAACCTTTTCTCAATAATATAGTTCTATTTAAGCTTATGATGAAGATCAATTTCGATTATTTATATTATTTCGATTTTTTTTTTTATTCGTATTATTTTGACAATTTTCTTTTTTTATTGTATTAATAAGAAACTTCATTATTAATTCAATTTTACAACAATATTTAAAAAATAAAATTTCATTTAATCTTTATAATATAAACACTTTTTTTTTTTGATATCACAAACTAATTTTATATATATATATATATATATATATATATATATATATATATAACCCTCATAAAACAATCATTAAACATAAAGATATTTGTAAATTTTTATAAACAAAATTTCAATAGAAATTAACTCTCACAAGGAATTCTAAAAGTGTCAATTATGATATTGAAATTGTAAATTTCAATTACAAAGTGTCAATTTCAATTGCAAATTTTAATTTCAAAAGTGTTAATTTTATTTCTTCATCCCATGGCTCTCTTGCATATACATAATGTACAATGGTTTATTGTACAAATAAATGATTTATTGATTCTCCATGTTTTTTAAACATTATACACCATGCCAATCCTAAATTTTATATTTTTCTAAGCCACCATTTGTAATAGCATCTCATACTTCTTCCTTTTTCATTTTTTCTATTCATTCTCCATGTTTTTTAAACATTATACACCATGCCAATCCTAAATTTTATATTTTTCTAAGCCACCATTTGTAATAGCATCTCATACTTCTTCCTTTTTCATTTTTTCTTCATATCCTAATTTAGTGGTGTAAATTTCCTAGATTTTGTTTTTTTTTTAAGTAAAAAGTGCTCATTTTGATTTTGAAAGTGTGAACATATTGAACATTTTATTTTTGTATATCATGAATAATACAACTATAATACACATTGTTAAATATATCAATACTAAAGAGATTTAAGAAAGTAATGTAAAATCAAACATGATGAAAACCATTATATTATAGTTTTGTATTTTTTAATTGTAGAAACTGTAACTTATTTATTGTGGAAAATTTATTCAAAAAATCATATCTCAAGCAAAGATAAAAGAGAGAAATTGTTGTTCAATTGTTTTACCCAAAGCAATAATTAAAGTTATTAACTAAAATTATTGAACTTATTGTATAGAAATCAAATCAAAATATAGATTAAACCAAGGTTATATGACTCTCATATAATATTAAAGAATACAAAAATTATGTAACAAGAAGTTGTAGAAAGAAAAAAAATGCATAAAATGAACTTTAACACCATTTCTATTCCACACATTATAGAGAGAGAGAGTGTGTATGAACCCTTCAGATTGTATCCATATCTACAAATATAAAATAATTTCAAACTACCAATTGTTTCTATTCAATCATATTTGTAACTAAAACATAATTTCATTGCAGTGATTTAAACACATGATTAAAATATTCAATGTGATTTTTGAGGGTTCGAAACCACAATTTAGAATCTTTCCCCACTCCATAATTACTCAAATATTTCATTTCATGTCTTGAAAGTCATTGTTGTAAATTTAATTCAAATCCAACAAAAGTATTATAATTGGATGATACTTTTTCTCTCTTTTACATTCATATGTATGCACATTATAATTTGTTAGAATATTTAAAACTAAAAATATGTATCTAACCATAAAACTATTTTAATTAATCATCATATTTGACATTGAAAAAAAATCTTTGAATTTTGTAAGGTTGGATTTACCTTCCACTCACACAAATTAATGTGGAAGACAAACTAGGTATCATTTATTCCTTTGACTTATCTTCAATGGTTGGAGAAAAAATGGGAGTTTGCATAATAAACACATAATATGGTTTCAGTTCAACAATTATGGCCTAGTACACACATAGTATACTTTCAATAAACATAAGTTCAAGAATTGTGGCCTAGTATGAAAATGATCTACCAATAAGAATTAAAAATTTTAAACAAGCATTCAAATTTGTCATGATTTAGTTTATCTCTTATAAGTAATAGAAAGGAAATATGAATATTAGGAGG
>JASDQU011176809.1:12702-24824 GCA_032191745.1 Picea mariana
CTTATTTAATAATATATTGGATCTAGTCCACCTTACATTAAATGGCCTCTACTATTATAACTATGGGCCCTCTCGGTCCCCCACTACCTCTCTAGATTTTTTCAGAGAAGAAAAAGAGGGACGCGACATTATAGACAATTTTTGTATATTTATGTGCAAAATTTGCAGAAACAGGTTGTATATCTGAGTTCCTCTCAGAAAAACACCCAAATAAAAAAAAATCGCTTGAAACGGAGTCCGGGAAGTCAAGATATCGACATTTTAAAATCTGCAATTTTCCAGGGTTTTTTCCACCACCGACGACATGATTTTTTGATTTATGTAGCACCTACAGGACGAATTTTCTAAAACAAAATTACATATCTGATTTCCTCTTTCAAAAATAGTTGATTTCAAAAAACAAATCACCCAAATTGGAGCTCCTGAAGTGAAGATATCATTGATTTAAAATCAGTCATTTTTGGAGGTTTTTCGTGACGGGGGGCGGACTGCAGAGCTCATCATTTTTCACAGAGTGCTTAGATTGCTACCAGATCAGTGCCATTGGATAGATAATTTCAAGATATTTCTTTTGGTATATTGTAAGTGTTATTTCCAATGGATATTTGACTTCTCATGGAAATTAGACGGAATATTGAATCCCTTGAGACAAGTGCTCAAAATCTTCAAGTGATCACACTTGCAATGCAAGAGAGATACATTATACATTATACATGACATCATGGATGAATATAATCGAGAAGCACATGCTTGGCATAATTTTGAGGATGTTTGTTATGATTGGTATATGGATAGTTGTAATTTCTGGGATGAAAACCATTTTCATCTTCTATTTGATGACTCTACTCCACCTTCTGTAGAGCACATCCTGGAGAGCAGACAAGAGCTTTCTATGCACACACTTCTTCATTTTTATTATTCTCCAGTAGTAATGGATGAATTTTTGTCTAGTTCTACATATTTTGATCCACTTGACCAATGTCACTCTTTGGAGCATCATTTTTAGTTGGCTATAGTGTTTCAATATCTTCAATGCGGAGTTCACATGAGCACTTGGACATGGGACCCCGGTTTACAATGGTGGTTGGACTAATTCAGCATGGTGGATCGCATTCCTACATGGGACCCTGGTTCTCTAGTCTACTTCAAAACTATGGTCCACACTTATACATGGGACCCTGGTATATGGTTTTACAACCTCATAGCAAGCGTTGAGGACAACACTTTCATAAAGGGGGATGGAATGTTAGGTAGTTAGAGATGTAGTGGAGGGGGCAGAGGGCCCATAGTGATAACAATGGAGGCCATTCAATGTAAGGTGGACTAGGTCCACTATAGTTTTAAATAAGGCCCACTATGACAGTTATATATAATAAATGTAAGAGGACTTACTAGAAGGTTCCTCCTTTAGAATGTTCTTAGGTGGTTGGTAGCACTATATAAAGGGGTTCAAGCAATGTAATGGAATATGAAGAAAAATATTGTATTGTGAGTTGTAGTTCAATAGGAGGATGCCCCCTCGAAGAGGCAAGTGAACATGAGAGGAACACTTCCATAATAAGATCCATTGTATGGTGTTTCCCTACCCCAAGGGTTTTGATGTAATAAAGTGGTGGTTTTCTATATTGTTCCATATATCTTGTGTGGTGATTGTGTTCAGATATCTTTGATACTATTGTGGTATTTGTATTCATGTATTTGGTACTTAACAATTCATTATAAATCTACACATAATAAGAGAATCCCTTGAAATTGAGAAGCATTTTAATAATTTTAATCCTGAAGATGAGGATAAACTTAGGCACTTTTGATAACCTATCATCCATAGACTTCCAACACCTCCCCCCTCCACCATGTTCATCTTCATCTCATGTCATTTCCCCCTTGGTCTCCCCTTCTCCTTATTTTATCATTACCTTTTCATGATGTAGTATCAATTTACATTAATTCATGTTTATCTAAATCCATAATATTCATTTTCCGATTTATTTATTTATTATTATTATTCAAACCTACCTCAACTTCAAAATATTATGTATATAGCTTATAATTTTATAATTAATTTTAAATTCTAATTTTGATGATGATGATTTAACGTCCACTATTGGTCCATGAGACCTTTAAAAAGGTAAGGAATTACTTGGATTTCTTTAGTTTTTGTTTCCTGTGCTTGAAAAACATTAAGAGAAACATTACAAAATCATCATAGTTTCGATGAGTTAGAAGGTTAGGAAGGTTGATATTGTGACAAATCTTTTGAAATGGAGATCTAATTTGGGTTTAAGCAGAAAATTTTAAGAGAAAGTGTTGTTTTTTATCTTCAACCTTCTTAGTGTCACAAAGATGACAAATTCTTTCATCCCAGAAAGTTTTGAGAATTGTCCAATACCTAGTTTCACTAATGAGTTTGTGAGGATTTGTTTGTATTTAAGTAATGTTGATTTTCTTCTTTACATTAGTAAAAACAAATAGATACTTTTGATCTTCTAGATTAGGGTTGATCATCTCCTTATAATATCTTAATTTTTTTTATTCTCTAATTATTTATCTGAGCACATTTCTCTTTAAATTTAGATGTAATAATATTTTTAATATTATTGTTATTGTGCAAAATGATCTCTTTCTTTATTCCTCAATTATTTAACCAAGACTTGGCATCTTTATGCCAACCCAATTTGAGTAGTAGGTGGGTTTTGGCTAGAGTTTGAAGCAATTTTAGGAAATCTCTTGTCTTCCATGTTGTTATCTTGTTCTTGTACATTAGATACATACTCACAATGACACTCTCAATGGGGGAAAGACTTGCTTATTTAACAAGGATAGTATAGGGTGTATTGCTTTTAATTTTGAGATTATAAGATATACAATTATTTTGGATATGCTCTATCTTTCGCCATTGTGAGGCACTCTCAATGGGGGAAAGGCGACGCTCTCAATGGGGGAAAGACTTTGCTTCTGTAAGGAGGACAAGATAGGGTGTATTACTTTAATTTTGAGATTATAAGATATAAAATTCTTTTGGATATGCTCTATCTTTCACCACTGTGAGACACTCTCAATGGGGAAAAGGTTTACTTCTATAAGGAGGATAGGATATGGTGTATTGCTTTTAATTTTGAAATTATAAGTTGTAAAATTCTTTTATCTTTCTCCACAATTCTCTAGAGATAACACATCCCCAAACTTCATATCCATATAAGATAACATGAGGGCATTGTCTAACTGTTCTACGAAATGATTTTTTTTTCAGAATTCAAAGATATAAATTTGCACGAAATCATTATTTTTTGTTGTTTAAAATCCATTTATGAATGCATAAATAGATTCACCATGTTGAAAAACTCTTAGGACAGTTGGATTATACAGAAATAATCACTCAAATTTAACAATTTCTCGTCGAATTTCAGGGGAATGTCTACAAAGAATTAAGCAAAATTCAATAACCTAAATTTACAATTCCAACCATTTTTAGAGAGGCTTATGGTAAAATTGATAATATCTACCTCCCTTTGGATTTGTCCTTGACTTCCAAGGACAAAACACATGCTCTTAACCATTATGCACACTCAAGTTGTATAAGTTTCCAACTCAATCAATTAAAACACACGAAATTTTACCAAGTTATAGTAAAGGTTAAAAAAAACTGATTTGATTAACAAGAAAGATAACAACCCTCACCACCTCGAGGGACAAGCCTATGAAATAAGGTTCGCCCCACCCCGCCTTCTTGCTGCGCATTTATTCCCCCGTTTTGATTGGCTTCGGGCATTAGATGATCTATCCATGTGGTAAGCGTAAATTCATCGAGGATTAACTTTTCAAACACGCTAGTTGTCACGATCTTGACCTACGGACCACGTCCAGCTTAACATGGCTTCGGTTACATATAAGAACAAGACTCCATCCCAGTTGGAATTTTTTCATTTTAAAATGCTGAGGTTTAATAATGTAGAAAAATAAATTTAGTTGGAAATGGGTGTTTTTTTAAAGAAATTTTCTCCGTTTTCAAACATTCAATTTTAATGATTTTTAAAAATTAGTAAGAATTTGTTTTTGTTTTTTTTTTAATTGAAAATTTTAATTTTGTTTTTAAATATAATTGAAATAGTGTGGTCATCACTATATCATTGTCTAATTAAACAAAAGATTTTCTAAGTGTCATACCAACTCATGATTTTGATATGCATGGTAGAAGCAAATTGGAATTCTTAGTAACTAGAGCTTGGTAAGAAGATTGAAGATGAATTAATTACTAATTATGTCCATTAGATTTCAAGAGAGTGGATCAAATTGGTCCATTTGTATAGAGATATGAGAAAAAAATAAGAAAGATCAAATAAGTTCACTAATTAGAATTGTTTGAGTAAATAATGTACCACTGCGTAGAACAATGGAATATAGATTTTATGGATTAATATATCATCTATAGATGTGATATATAATTATTGATAGGATCTTACTCAATCTATTCTCATATGTTTAATAAATTGGAATCTGTATTTCAAATATTATAAAGAAGAAATATTTTCATGATCGGATATTTTCATAGGGAATAATAGGTTTCACTATTTGTTGATATTATCACTTTGATAATATCAAGAAATCTTTTCAGTTCTTAATTGTTCAAAAGATATCATTCCATAATTTCACCATCATTGAACACTCATTAGATGAAACTGCCGTATTATCAACTATTTCCCAATTTTAATAAAAAGATTACAATGGATCCCTTAATTTATGTTGCTAAGTTTAACTTTTATGAAAGCTTTAATTATTTATGGACTAGTTGTAACCCTAACACCCCTATTTGTGAATCCCTTTGTTTGATCCCGAAAACAAACATCCATACACCTCATCATTCCATTAGTATTAGTATTTAGGGGAGCAAACAACATAAATAAATAAATTAATTATATTAAAATATAATTTTAAATTTAAAAAAGCTTTCCAAACGATATGGGTCAATATGTGTACATTTTTATACATGGATTATATCCCTCCCGTGAATTAGAATTGTGTATCATTTATTCTCCATTTACTAAGAAAGTGGATGATGATTGTTTTTTTTTAAATAAATCAATCAAATTTAAAAACAATGTTCTAGTAATATTATATTATTAAACTTATTACTTAAAACTATGGATATGGATAACGATTTTTTTAAATAGATCAATCAAAAATTTTATTATCACAAATTTAACTTTATTATTATTAAATTTAATATCACGATATTACTTAGATTATGAATATTATTATTGCATCAAAAGTAGTGAGGTGCTTGGTTTTAGTGTTATGTTATGTTAGATAACAAGTATACACTTTAGAGATGTTGAGACGTTAGTGTTATGCTAGATAACAAATAAATAAATAAAAATAACAATAATGTTAGATTCCATTATAGCCTGTAAAGTTTTTCTTAAATTATTTCCTGACTGGGAAGCGTATGGGAGGGACTCTGATAGGCTCTCTAGTGGTCTTCTGTTGGCTTGAAATCCTCTCAAGGCTCGTTTTAAAGATTTCTCTTCTCATGTTGATATTGTTGTTGAAAGGTCCTTACTTGGTCTTGCATAGGATATATCCCTTATTAATTGCTATGGGCCATATAATAATAGGAAAGCCTTTTGGGACAATGTGGTTTTAGAAGGATGTCTTGATCCTACAAATGTCATCTTGGGTGGGGACCTAAATTTTACCATCTCGACTGCTGAGGTGGGGGGATCTGGAAACAAAAATGACCCTTTATCTGAATTCTTTGAATATATTTTGTTGGAAGCTAACTTGATTGATATCCAACCAAATAGCATCCTACCCACTTGGTCAAATGGTAGGGTTAGATCTGAAGGGTATAGCCAAAAGACTTGACATGTTCATGATGAAAGATTCTCTTTGTGACAAGATTGCTTAATTTAGATCCTGGGTGGTTCATACCCATCTCTCTGATTATAAACCCATATGTCTGGAGTTGGATGTAGGTATGAACTTTACAAAGACTCCTTTCAAATTCAATCATACCTAGTTACAAGAGGTTGATTTCTATCAATTGGTGAAGAAAAAATGGGGATCTTGGAAACATTTTGATAATGACTCCCCTATGGAAAGGCTGGTTCATAAATTGAATCTATTAAAGAACAAAGTTATAATTTGGGATCAAACAAAAAGGAAAAAGATGAAGGAGGAACTAGAAGAAATTGATTGTGAATTAGAGAATTTATCTTCAAGTATGGAAGGAGATCCATTCTCTATGGAAAGGAAAATTTCTATAGCATGCTTGGAATTAAGAAAAAAAAATATCTTGAAGATGGAACAAGCCAGATGGAGATTAAAAAGTAGAGTTGTTTGGATTGCTCAAGGAGATAGAAATACAAAAAAAAATCACAAATTTGTGAATCAAAGAAGATTATAATACCATCTGGGAATTAGAGGACTTTGATGGGAATAAAATTTCAGATCCTTTTTCTCCAAGGAAGGTTGCTTCTCAACACTTCTTTGATTTTTATAACAGAAATGGATCTATTAGTATTGATTCGCAATTAAAAGTGATCCAAAACTATCCTAGATTTTGCTCTGAAGAAGAAGGTATGATGATTTATAAAGAAGTTTCTCAACATGAAATTGAAAAGGTTTTGAAATCCTTTGCAAAAGATAAGAGCCCTCGTCCTGATGGATGGATTGTAGAACTTTTTTTGGCTTTTTTTTTACTTAATAGGATCAAAGATTCTGGAAGTGGTTGAAGAATCCAGAATTAGGGGTTTTGTTTATGGAACCTTGAACTCCACCTTTTTAGCTCTAATTCCCAAAGTGGATAAGCCAATTTCTTTTAATGACTTTAAAACTATCTCTTTGTGCAATTTAACTTATAAAATCATATCAAAGGTGATTGAAAATATGATCAAACCTATGTTTTCAACTCACATCACTAAATAACAATTTGGTTTTTTATCAAATAGAAAGATTTTGGATGCAGTGGGGGTGGCCCAGGAAGCTATACATTCAATCAAGGAAAAAAATCTCAAAGGGTTAATCCTCAAGATTGAACTAAATAAAGCTTATGACAGAGTAGGTTGGACTTTTCTTAGGCTGATTTTACTCCAAGTTGGTATTCCTGTGGATGCAATTAATTGGATTATGGCATGTGTTATTTTTGTTAACTATGTAGTGTTGATAAACATATCTCCTAGAAGCTTATTTAAAGGGTTCAAAGGCCTTAGACAGGGATGCCCTTTATCCCCCTTTCTATTCCTCCTTGTTATTGATGGTTTATGTAGGATGATCAATAGAGCTAAAGAATACAATCTAGAGATTGATATAAAAATTTCAAGAAACAATTTGGCTTCTCACCTCTTCTTTGTAGATGATGTCTTAATCTTTGGGAAAGACAAGATGTATGATTGGATAAGGGTAAAAAATATGTTGCGAGAGTTTTGTGTGGCTTCGAAGATGAAGATAAATGACCACAAATTCATCCTCATTTAGCACAATCTGGAACAGACTTGGCTGGATATTTTATTGCAATTTTTCCCTTTCAGATTCTATCTATGGATGAGGGTTTTAAATATTTAGGTTTTTTTCTAAAACCTAATTGCTATAAAAAGGAGGACTTGGGATGGTTGCTCAAGAAAATAGAGAAGAGAAACAACCTCTGGTCATATAGATGGCTATCCCTTGGGGGTAGACTAACTTTAATTAAAGTTGTCCTTCAGAGTATCCCAGTATATTGGCTATCCTTGGCTAAAATTCCTTCATTCATCATCAACTCTATTAGAAGTAAAATGTTCCATTTTCTTTGGGCAGGAAACTCCAAAGACAGAAAATATCATCTTACCTCTTGGGAAAGTTTATCTCTTCCAAAAAGGATGGGAGGATGGGGGATAAAAAACTTGGTGTGGTTTGGTTTATCTCTTTCAGCAAAAAGCCTTTGGAAGGCTTTGTTTGGAGAAGGTTTATGGTATGAAGTTATAAAGTATAAGTATCTTAAATCAAAGTCTGTGTGGGAATGGATTTCCCTTCCAAATCATTCTTTGTGGAATGCCTCAATCTTTTGGAGAGATATGTTATTGACTGTTACCTGACTGAAGTATTGGCTAATTTGGAAAGTAGGGAATGGAATGCAGGTCAAGCTAGGAGAAGATTCCTTTGTTGGAGGAGAATCTTTCTACAGTCCCTCTTCTTCTCCATGTGAATTTTTTGAAATTTGGAGGCACTTTGTTCTTAGGACAGATAAAAAATCCTCTTTGTCTATTCAATGGAAAAAATCATTGGCTTAATGCATCTGATTTTGGTTTGGATGGTAGCTGGGCTCATGAGTGGTCTCAATTTATCAAGAATTTAGATTCTTCAGGCCTGATATTTTTTGAAGAGGATGACAGTCTAGTATGGGAAAGGAACTTCTATGAAGGTATTGTTACAACCAAGTTAGCTTATGGTGATATTTCTGCTGCTAATTCCCGAATTGCTACAAAATGGTGGTATAATAAATTATGGAAATGGTACATCTCTCAGAAACTTAAATTCTTTTGTTGGTTATGCTTGGAGGGGAAGACTCTAACGTAGGATAATATCCATAAAAGGGGTTATCATGGGCCTATTTTATGATTTCTATGTTTCAGAGAGGAAGAGTCAGTCTCCCATTTATTCATCAATTGTTCATTTCTTTAGAGAGTTTGGATTCTGGTATGTGATATATTGTATTTATTTGGAGTTTGGAGAGGTGACTTTGTTGATCGTTATCTTCAGTTATGGGTTAACGATAGACCAAATATGGTTGAGTTACCAATTTTTATAATGTGGGGCATCTGGCTTACTAGAAACAACTATATATTTGAGAGAATCATACCTGACCCTGAAGTTACTAGTTTAAAAACTCTTGCCTTTTTTTTTCCAGGAGTATCATTGCGATAAATTTGTGAATGCTGATTCTAGTTTTAAATTCTCCCCTCTAAACTTGTAGAGAAATATTTCGGTGGGCTGTTTTGATGGTGCAACTTCAGGTGGAATTTGAGCAACTGGTTTTATCCTCAAATTTTCTCAAAAGCATTCATTTCATGCTTTCTTTGCAGGGGGCAGAGGATATAATACTAAGGCAAAACTTCAAGCTCTGTGGGGCTTACTTTGGTTGGCTCGTAGAAAATCTATCAATCAATTACAAGTCCTTGGCAATTCTATAGTCATCATCAAGTGGGATGAAGGAAGTTTCAAGTTAAATATTTTGGAACTTGAGCATTGGAAAAGTCGGATTGGTCTTCTCAAGAAATAATTAGATTATATTTGTTTCTACCGTATTTATAGGCATCTTAATTCTGTTGCTAATTCATATTTGAAGAAGGCTGTCCACATTCCTCCATGTACTCTTTTCATAGAGGAATGGATAAATTGAAGGATTTCCTCCATGGAAGTTTGTCCTTTATCCCTATCTTAAGATGATCCTTCTGTCAATTTTATGCTATGTGAACAAAATGTATGCTCTCTGTATTTTTGACCCTTCGGGTTTTGGTATCTAGCTATGTATTTCAGAGCTTCAGGAGGGTTGATAGTCCTATCTATGAAAATATAGTTTAGTGACTATGGAAAGATAGGTCAATCCTTTTCTAGGAGGTTTTTATTTGCTTCATATTCAGTGATAGTTTGAAATTTTGTATGAGGACCTAGTAAAGACATGTACTAGACATATTATCTTTGATTATAAATAATAGCAAGATAATGGTTTTTTCCTTGTGAAAACAAGTTAACTAAAACACATGTAATGAAATAATAATAATAAAATTACACCTTAAGAAATTGGATCCCTCTAGGTGCTTGATAGATTTAAGAAAAATCTACCTTTATCCAATCACGATGATTGATTAGTTTAACAAATTTAATCATGAGAAAATTAATATGTTTTGGAGAACTTGTTTTTATACAACCTTTTGTTGGAGTTACCTCACACACACCTAGGATTTATTTTTCCTAAGGTTATTCCTTGTTTATTAGTCATTATTAGTCATTATCCAATCTCCTATATTTTAGGCGAGAATATCCCACCTGGAGAATATTCTCTTCAGTTGACACTTCAGTTTGACTAGTTGAGTTGAGTCTAGATGCTGCATTGGTTTTGTCACCATGCAACATTGGGATCATCACCATGCTATTGCGCACTTGCCTTGGGATCATCACCAGACTAGTGCATTACCCTTGATTCCTTGATCTACTCCTCACTACACTCTGTTCATTCAGTTAAATGAAGATCGGTTGACTAGTTAACTCAGCTAGGTGGCAGTTCACTCCCGTAACTGCCTGAGAGACTGGACTAGGTAGAAGTTCACTCCTGTAACTACTGGTGTGTTTCTAGATCACTCTAGACCATCACTATGGCTCATTAGTTACTCATGTATCCTATATATATTGTAAATTATTCACTCTTTGAGTGTGGAATACGGTTAATGAGAATTCTTCCATTCTTTCTCTCTTGCTTCTTCTTTCTCAATTTCTCTCTGCAAATGTGTGTGGTATTTTCTAGATAGATCTATTATGTGCAAGTTCAACAAATTTACATGGTATCGGAGCTAACGGAATGCTAAGTAAAAGCTACACCAAATTATTTTTGCAGGTACTGAAGATTGAAGAACGCATAAAAGATGGAATTTATGTTTTATTCACCGATAATACTTCTCACGCCTCATAACTATTTATAGTGGAAGCCAAAGATTCTAATTCTTCTCAGAAGTAGAGGCTGATACCAAATAACCATGGCGATGGAAGTAGAGTCTGATTCCGCCGATGAGAAAAATGACTTTCTCAATAGACAAGATATGGCCATATGATTTATCTTCTTGTCTATCTCTCCAAAAATTCTCCACCAAGTATATGATGACTCACAATAATCAAATCCAAATGAATTATGGACCAGATTGGAGGTTCTATTTAGTAACAAAGAATATTGTGAAGATTTCATGCAGGAGATTGAACAGATAGAGTCAGAAGAGAAGCCATCAGAAGATCAAGCTTCTTATTATGAAGAGTCTTCTACAAAAGTTTTTGCACAAATTTGTATCCCATTAATTGAAGATGATGTCTACTCCATTTCAGATTTGTTTTCTAAATTTCATGTGGAAGATATATGGCATGCATCTCAGGGGTCACATGCAAACACTTTTCCATGCGCAATAGATGCATCTCAAGAAACAAAAGGGAGCTGTGCACATTAGACTCAATTATGATATTTTCTAAGCAAAATTTTCAGAAACAAATTGAATATTTGCATTCCTCTTGGGAAAATATCCAATTTCAAAAAACAAATCGCCTAAAATGAAGTCCGAGAAGTGAAGTTATGATCATTTCAAAATCAACAAAATTTCAACATTTTTTCGGAAACGGCCGCACGGTTTTCAAAATTTCATCCAAACTTTATTTGGATATTTTTCATTACAAGAATAGAAAGTGGATATGTGTGGACATCTCAATGGTGCATCTACTCCATCAGATCCATGCAGACATCTACATCTTCAACAAAATCTTCAAAGAGCACAAACTTGCACAGTTGCAAGGTCTTCTTGGAGTGAAGGACATGGTTGCTTAGCAATTGCTCTTTGTTCCTTCTCATTTTATTTTGTATTTTTTTATGCATTGTAATTTGAGGGAGGGGACGGGGGGGTGTGTGTTCCCATGAGGTTTTCCCTCTTTCCTTGTTTATTTCAGTGTATCTTTTTGTATTTGGGTACCTAACATGGCCTCGTTGCCGAGACCCATTCTTTATTTTCACCATAGTGATGTTCAGGGGGGGTTTTGGAGTTACCTCACACACACCTAGGATTTGTTTTTCCTAAGTTTATTTCTTGTTTATTAGTCATTATTAGTCATTATCCAGTCTCCTATATTTTAGGCGAGAATATTCCACCTGGAGAATATTCTCTTCAGTTGACAATTCAGTTTGACTAGTTGAGTTGAGTCTAGATGCTACATTGGTTTTGTCACCATGCAACATTGGGATCATCACCATGCTATTGCACACTTGCCTTGGGATAACCACAAAAATGGCGCATTACCCTTGATTCCTTGATCTACTCCTCACTACACTATGTTCATTAAGTTAACTGAAGACTGGTTGACTAGTTAACTCAGCTAGGTGGTAGTTCACTCCCGTAACT
>JASDQU011176812.1:8663-24086 GCA_032191745.1 Picea mariana
ATCATTACATACGCATGTATTATCATCCAATATTTTCTTTATTCTATCCAACAAAGCTTTTCTGTAATTTAGCATTAACCTGCAACTTTCTTGTTGTAATATCTAATAGTTCCTGAAGTGTTTTGAACTTCATGAGTTAGAAATACTCATATTATTTCATCTGTTAGCATAATATTTTCTATGTTATATAATATATACATGCATTCACCCAAATGCATTCAATAATTCCTGTAATATCTCTTGTAACATTTTTAATAGCTCCAAAAACTAATCTTGGAATTGTGACATACAACAATCCAATCACCTTCATCTTGTATTTATTTTAAATATAATGCATCTATCCATCATTATGCATTTTCAGCACCACATGCTTTTAATAATGCAACAATTAATTATTAAATAAAATAACAACCAATTTACTAATACCGATGGCCACATTTACATAATGCATCCCTGTGTTGACTACATAATAGCACACATCTATGTCATGCATTCACCAAGGTGAGTTGGAAGTTATGGCCAACGCCTCAACACATCATCCACAAACTTCCTACTTCTTTCCTGACTATTTGGATACCTTCCTTTTCAACCCAAACACAACACTAAGAATATAATTCTTGAATGCTCTTCAGTGTCGGAAAAGAGGTGCAGTCCAAACATCAACTATATAGTAGATACCATTGAACTCACATAACGGTATATCCCTTCCATATCCAACCATATTATGGCCTCACACATGACTATCTCTATGGATATTTATTAATATATACAGAGTACATCTCTTGAATTAACCCGGTTATGATCCCATAACCAATCATAACATAAGATGCAACCAACATTTTATCTAAATTCATTCTAGCATCAACAACATTTACATACTCTAGGACTTTTTCCATTACATATCAGTTTAAATATTGAAAATTAACTAAGGGAATTCTTACCTCAATCCCCTTCAACATGTATGCATAAAAATAAACTAAATTCATACCTTCTTGGTTGTTATCAACCTACTTGTTGCTATCTGACCAACTAATATTTGTAGAATCTCACAAACTTCCTCCTTCATCATTCTGATCACCATTCTTGCCACCCTCATGGGTCTTCAGCTAGATGGAAATCATAAGCAACAACAACATCCACATCTTTAACCCTACTATATCATTTTTCCTAAATTCATAATCCATCATTAGTCATATTCAAACATTATTTCATAATAATAGGCTATTATGGGTTCACAAGCATGTTATATGCATATCCAAGCATGTGCAATTACACATCCATATGCACCAATCATTTTCTGTCATCATGCCTACTAATGCATATGCATTTTAACTTCATTGTATGCCCCATGCAATCTAGTGCATTTCTATTTTAATTCACTTATTTATTTATCTATTTATGTTGTAGTTGGTTGTCCTTGAATTCCTTCAAATCCTTACTGCCTTGTGTGCTTCCATTCTACTCATTTGCACTATTTTTCCCTAGTCTAAACACTTTTCATCCAAGTTCCACTTTTCCATTTTGCAATCCAACCAGTGTGCTCCAATTTCCATAGCTCTTTTTGGGTAGTCATATCCAACTTTACCTTTATGACACATTCCATCACCCTAGAATGAAGTAGCTCAAACATTCCATCACTCTACTACAACATTCTTGAATCAAATACTATTACTCCTAGTTGTCCATTAGATTACTTTATTAACATTTCCCTATGAATGCATACCTTTCACACTTAATACCATTCCCCAATGGAACTCCATTTTCATTCAATGACACTTTTCAAGTGAGAGAGAATTCAATTTCTTTGCACTGGAATCCTACTTCCACTGTGAAATTTGATATCAGAAGTGGATTTATTTCAAACTTAAGCTTTGGAATTGTCTACACCTATGTTCCTTCAAGGCTAGGCAGTCATACTTTTCCTTTTATGCCCATCCATGACATCTTTAACCTGGTAGCTTCATATCCTATGTGAGGACTCTTACTTTTGTTGTACCTGCATTTTATTGAGATTCTGAGGTTGTTGACTAATACTTTTTTTCCACCATTCTTGATTTCTTTATCCCCTTTTCATTACTTTGTTTGTAGCTCTTGATTGACTCATACAACTCTTGTAAACTCTATCATGCTCCCATGACCCTAACATATGATCCTAGACTGGAATTGATTTGATTGTACCTCTAATCCTGCCAAAATATGCAAGAAATCAATTGGTTAGAATTATACATATCATACAAAAATTGTCAATTAAATTTATAGGTACCTTTTCTGTTTAATTCATGAAGAAAATAAAATATCAATCATAACAGTTATCCAAAAATAGAATGATTCCAGGCCATTCTCCTCTGAATCAACTTTTCAACAACTGAAATCTCTCCCCAATTCAATATCAGAGCTGGAAGTTAGGGCTCCCTGAAAAAAAAAACACTTTCTTCCCCCGCTTAGCTGATACAGAAAGAAAAAACTACAAAGGTGTTTCCTTCAAACCATGATCCACATGACCACGGCTCAAAACTGTGGGCTTAAAAAACTATTTAGTGCCCCGCTCCATGTTATTATACACATTAGCTTGCGCGAACACCAAGTCTGAGGGATGGTTTACTTCCATGCCCTTTTTACCTTAGCATGTGACCAACACTGGGACCAAGTCGTTTGGACTTCCACCTTCGGTTGTTTTCCCTTGTCAACTTATGTTTTCCCATGGATTTTCCCTTCGCGGAAGACTTTAACAACTCCACTAGAAAAAATGAATGGTCGATATTTAATTTCCCACCGAATGGACGATCCTGCCCCCATCTAGAGGCTTCAATGAGATCAACGACTACGAATTAATCAAGCATTGAGAAAAACAAATCTCAACCAATTCAGAAATTCGACGCTCTGGGGCTTTGGGATATTTCCATTCCCGAGTCTTCCAGTTCACTGAAGTGACAATCCTCCAAATTAATTACCCTATTCATCAATGAATCAATTAGATGGTCAAGACTTAATCAAGCATTGGGATGGACGATCCTTACACACTTTGTAAATTCAACATTCCAGGGCTCTGGGATATTTCCATTCCTGAGTATTACGCTTCCTTGGAGTGACAATCCTCCGAAGTACTTACCTCTGCTTGACTCAATAGTCAAGAGAGGTACCAAAGGAAACTCAGATTGATGGTCTACATGCTTTTTGTGACTTCAGGATTCAACACTTTTCACTAGTAGAAACATGGAAAACCTTGGAGTCATATACTCCCAGAAATGACACGACACGCTGATGTCACCTAGGGTGACGTGGACTCGTGGCACATGTGCCATGTGTCATTAAAAAATGAATAGATGAGGGTCCAAAAGGTACCAAATCCAGGTGACATGTGTCCCCACATGGAACCCCTACCATGTGGCATAAGCCATGTCATCAACTACATAGATGATCCACAATCAATGTTCTAGATCCAATCATCCACATGACCTCACGGCTTTACACTTCATGAATTTGACACTTGGGGGCTCTGATGCTTCAAGGTTTTTCTCTGCAACATACTTAGTAATCACCATAGTGGTGAAGTTCTAAAATCCGAACCTCGCTACTCCTCTACCACTGCTATATATGATAGCCCAAAACACTCTTGAAGTCCTTCCCTCAATCTAATGGTCGATGGGAATTCTTAGACTTCGGCGCTCCAAGGCTCTAGGCTGTAACAATTCAACATATTAAAAACTCCTGTAGTCACATACTCCTGAAGTGGTCAATGTTGGCTAACCACAATCAATGACGGAGATTCCCCGTGCCTCCTATCAGATCAGATAGCTGACGGGACTTTACAACTCCAGCCTTCGGTAGTTCAGGCTTTGCCTACCTACCAAAATCACCAAAGTGGTGAAGTTCCGAAGTCTTACATTTTTTGCTTGGCCTTGATCAATGACTGGCGATCAAAAATCTAGATCTGATGGCTAGGACTTAACATTTCCCAACTTTTGGTTTTACCTTCATCAAACGGATCTTACTCATCGACCCTTTGATCCAACAATCCATATCTCCATTGATCCCTCGGTGGCGATCACTCCCGACTTAGAAAGGTATGGTCATGATCCCATGATCCCTTTCAAGGATCTCTGACACTCTAGCTTCTGCGCGGACTCTACAACACCATTCCTCCTAAGATTTTCGACTTCAAGATCATAAATCAATCTCAACCATGAGACTTTGACCAACATATCCAACCCATACTGACCTAGTGTTTCAACCAGTAGCTCTAATACCCTTTTTTAACATACCCAGCCTCCCACAGGCCGGGCTACGCCACTTAATCCAACTACAACACACCCATCCACCAGCAAGAGAGGCACACTACAGCGCAAGGAATCTATTCTCTGATCTTATCTCAAAATCAAAGGATTGTTCAACAATGTTAGAGGCATGAAAATCACATGCATAAGATAAGATCTATGCTACAACATAAGAACTAAACAATGTGCCATGCACAACAAATAACCAGCAGACAAACACATTAAAATACATATCTCAAAGATAATTAAATACACAACATAAATAACATTAGACACAAAATATAGAGAGCACGTATCTTCCAAGTAGCATTCACCAACTGGCTGCAAACCAAGGATGTTCCTCCCAACCATAGACATTGTTGTTCTTTTACTCTCAACAGCAGGTCACCCCTGAGCCAGGGCTATGAATCCATAAGGATGGGCTCTAGGCCAAATCTAAAACACTCAACAGTTGGCTAACTAGCTCTCAGGTTTCCCAACCACACAAGAAATCCTAATTTCCATTTCTCTTTCCCCCTTAGTCTGTACAACCCAAATAAATGAACATCTTTCTTTGCCATGCAGTCCCTCAGGTTGTTCCATTTCTCTCCAGGGCTCAAGTGCTACTGGTAAGGAAATACCCCTACTGGAAACTCCAAGGATTCTTAGTTGTGGGAAGTTCTCACAGAACTACCATCGATATCATACTAATAGGATTTTCAACACTCAAGCTATTAGAGGCCTTTCAACACTCACAACAATCCAAAGTACACCAAATATCTTCTTCCTAGCCTGCACAACCAAGGAGGATTGAACCCCTTCTCTTCCACAGGGTCCCTCAGGTTGTCCATCTCCTTCTAGGGCTCCAGTGCTTCTGGTCAAGAATATCCATGCTGGGACTCTCAGGATTTGTAGATGTGAGAAAAATTAACCAAGATCCACCCAAACAACCATTTTTATCCATTTTGAGACCAAGAGAACACAAATTCCAAAATGAGTTCGGAAAAAGAAGAAGAAAAACAAGGGGAAGATGACAAACAAAAGGGAAGGATGACCCCCAAACTTCACCTAGAGCCATCCTCATGCATCCGTTCGTATCCATGGTCAGACCAAGAGCACATGAATTCAACCTGAGTGAAGGAAGAGGAAGAAGAACTGGGGAGAAGAAGTGCATGAGGAAAAACAAGCCAAACAAAGCAGCCCCCAAGGAATGTTTATATAATCACAAGAACCAAGAACCACACGGCCTCCCCCAAGAAGCCCATGTAACCCCATTTCTCCAGAAAATCAATTATGGTTAAATAAAATAATAATAAAAAGACTTAGCCCCTCAAGCACCCCTATCTCTTTTGTCCTTGTCCGTCTTGCATCCAGTGGTGTATTTTTATTAATGTATATGAAGTATTACATCTCCTAGGCACTCTGTTCCCTTTTTTACTTTACTAGCTCACCAGCCTAAGTCACAATTACATAATACATTATAGTTCATAAGGGTTAAAACTGGGATGTTACATCATGGGTAACATAATTGATTTCATGCTATTTAATTTTTCTTGACTCATAACATATGACATGCCCATTTTGGGCAAGGAGTCCACCAAGCCCTTCCTTGCATGCATCTATGCACATGAAAAAATACTCATCTGGATCTACAACTTTTAAAATGGGTGCATTGGTTGATAAATATTTCAAGTGTTGTAAACTCTCTTCACACCTGGTAGTCCATTCAAATTTTATTCCTTTCTTTTGTAATGAAGTAATTGGATGTGAAATCTTGGAAAAACCTACAATGAATATCATGTAATAACCAATTAAATACATACATGATGTATCTTTTGAATGCTTCAATATTTATTAATCCACTGTTATTTCATCCTCTAAGACAATGTGGCCCAAATAATGGATTTGATTTTTATAAAAAGTTCACTTGTTTAGCTTGACATACAATTGTTGTTCTCTCAACACTCATAGCATCATTCTCAAATGTTTCCCATGCTCCTCCTCTATCTTGGAGTATTTAATATCATCCAAGAAGACAATAATTTGTTTTTCCAGGGAATCTATGAACACTCCATTCATTAGACATATAAAAGTAGTTGGTGCATTTGTCAAAACAAATGGCACCACTACAAATTTAAAATGACCATACCTTGTTTGAAAGGTTGTCTTACTAGAATATTCTTCACAAATTATTACTTCATGATAATTTGATATCAATTCAATCTTAGAAAATATATTTTCTCTCTTCAAATGATTAAAGAGATCATCAATCCTTGGAAAATGATACTTTTTTCTTTACTATAACCTTATTTATCTTTTTGAAGTCAATACATAGCCTTCAAGTTTCATCCTTTTTATTCAAAAAGGGAATTGGGGCACCACAAGGAGAAACACTTGGGAATATCTACCCCTTGTTTAGCACTGTTGGGCCCTTTGTTTTTGGATAAGGAATTGCGCAAGTTCTGACTGAGCACGAGTTGTGAAAGCTTCATCAGAGGCTTGGAGAAAGAGAAACACAAAGCAGTTGCGAAAGTCAGCGCAACACCAACTAAACAACAAATAGTTGCAACAGAATAAGAAAGCGTGCAAGCTGAGAAGGAAGACACAACCCAGAGATATAGAGGGATGAACATAAGTGTAAAATGGTTGGTTGGTCACATCGTTGGTTGGTGGATTGGTTGATTTAGTCATTATTTTTCTTGTTACCCAGTCGGATTAGCTATTGATGATTGTTGTAAGTTGATTAAAGTCAATTCGTGAGTCTGGAATGAATTGGATCTATCAGTTTGAGAATTGGAGCTCTACGGCATGAGTCCAGAGCCAAGAGTCTGTACAATGCACTACTGTGTAATTCTGAGTCTGTAATCAGAGAAAGATTCTGAAGATAATATGAAGAAGGACCTAAATTTTCAAATATGATGTGTCTCTGTGTGTTTACTTATGCATTACAGTATTCCCTTATGGATTATGAGTTCTATTTGATGGTTCTATGTTTAAAATTCTTGCTAGCAACGTAAGTAGGTTCAATTCTTGCACATGTATGTTTCAAATCTGTTCATGTCTCTTGTGCAAGATAAAGAATGAGTCCTGAAGGCTCTATGGATCCTCTTAAGTCTTTTCCCTACCCTTCCCTATCTATCGGTCTCATAAGTGTTTCGGGTGAGACTTCTTCTCTTCGGAGGAGATGAAAATGCCAGTGTTATAGACTACACAGTACCTTTTGTTGGTAACCTGAGAAGGACCCTGGTATGATCAAACTCGTGCCAACAAAATGGTTTTGTTACCTGAAACTGTGTTAAAAGGGAACCTGTAGGGAGAATTCTTCCGTCGATCCATAGATCTGGTGTTGATCAATGGTGGGAAAGGAATTGTGATGCCTTCATATGAAAAGAAGCCGAACTAGGGAGAAAATCAATGGAAAACACTCGCGAAGCAATCTTTTACTCAGAAAGATCGAGTGACCAGTACGAGATTTTCTAGGTCAAATTCCCAGAAGAATTTTTTCACTGGATAAAGAGACTCCAAGAAGCTCCAGAGTTCCAGGGAAGGGCCAAGAAGATCTGTGCGTGAGATACCGAAAAGATAGCAACACTCCAGAGGTTGGATTGTCCAATTGCGTGAGCAGTTGATTTCTAGGTTAGCACTGCATTAGAAGGTTATATCATTGAATTTGTAGCCGAGAATCACCAGTCCTTCTCACGTGCAGAGGTGGTTTTCAAGAAAGACGCAAGGGGAATACTATTGAAAGAAATCCCCCTATGGATTAAGGGTTTCTTGGTGGAGGAAGGGATGTTGATTATGTCCCCAACTAAGATGGTAGTGTAAACACCCTCGCTTGGGGTAAGGTGAGGTAGTGTGAGAGTCATGGCATGAGAAAAGGGAAGGGTTCTTTGAAAAATGGGGGGAAACAACAAGAAATGGACCAAAGAGACAAGCGAGCCATAGTTGAGAAGTGGTGGCGTGGCAAGATCAAGAAAGCAGAAAGACATTCTGAAAGGTTGAGGAGAGAAGGCGGATCAAGAGAAGCAAAGGAGAGATAGATGGAAGAATTGCAGAAGATGAGAAGATAGGAACGACTGGCCAGTCAAATTTTAAATGAGAGAGAAGCATGGAGAGAAAGAAGTCCCTAGGAGGTGGGACAAGAAGGAGAAGCTACAAACATAAGAGAGGAAGAAGCCAACGTGAATCTTGGATAAGAAAGATAAGATTCATCCCCAATAATAGGAGAGATCAGGAATCCGGCCGAAGAGATTGTCCTAGTGGAAGCAAATGAGACCCCCTAGATCAAAGAAAACTGCCCGAAGCTAGTGGCACTAGCCCCGAATCACCCATACCCCAAGTGTCTTTTATACAAGCAGTAAGTCTGGTACTACCTTCTCATGCTAGTTATGTTCCAGTACAATTAATTAGTCAGTCACAACTAGGAAGTGTGAGTACATGGAGGATATTGGGATCCCCTGGTAGATCGCAAGTAGGACCATTAGGATTCATAATGATAGGAACAACAAGATCAACAATGGACATCCATGTGGGAGGTTCTATTGCTCGATACCCAGAATTTTGGGTAAGGGAGATGAAGATGTTGAGTAGCATTGGTTCTTGTGTGAAGCAATCTAGAGATCCAGAGAGACTCCGGATGTGAATAAGTTGTTCTAGTTCCAAACTACATTGAGAGGTCGCGCTCTCAAGTGGTACATGAATATAATTGAGTCAGGAGTGACAGGTACGCAAGTTCAAGTGTTCACACTCAGCTAGGTAAGGAAAAGGTTCATAGCAGAGTTCAAACTACCCCATTCAGAACAACAAGTTCTATCTGAGTTAAGCAAGATCCAACAGTGAGAAGGTGAATCAGCCTGGGAATACATCCAGAAGTTCAAATATGCCATAGGGAGGTTGGCACATCCAATCCACAAAGAACATCAAAGGGAGTGGTACATTTAGGGGTTGTTGCGCATAACTTGGATTCCACTAACGCAACAACATATAGCCACATTAACAGGCGCCTTGGAACAATCGATGAAGATTGAAGCCATGGCAGGATACCTTGGGAACTTGAGAGTGCCCATACCCTCAATGGATGCAAATCTGGTGCAACTACAAGGGCAGATATCGACACTTACATAAAATATCCAAGAACTCACAATATCTAGACCAGGATGACCACAGGTTTGGTCCACCAGATGTTATATGGAAGGTCATCTGGCGAACAAATGTCCACGAATAAGGGAGTGGGACCCCCTCAAATCTGATGGTACCCCCACTACGACCCATGGGAGGAGTTGCACAAGTTTCGACAAACTCACCATTCCATAGCCCCAATCCATATCATGCTTTCCCATAAGGCCAAGCAGCACCGACAATGGAATATTGTGAGATCTGGCGAATCCATGGGCATGGGCCAAGACAGTTCCCCATTATGCAAAAATATTTGATAGTGCCAAACACTGTACACTGTGAGTTCTGCGCATCTACCACACATGCTACGAATCAATGTAGAGTGTTGGATGCACTTTCAGACAGGTTAGACCGAACAACATTCAGGGTGAACGAAAACCCTCAAGGACTAGGAAGAGGTTGAGGAGGTGGAGCCGGAGGAGACTTCAGAGGAGGAAGAACTAGTGGAAGAGGACCAAGAAGATGTTATAACTATGATGAGCAAGGCCACTTGGCTAGAGACTGTCCTCATCCAAGACGACCATGGTGATCTCACTATAGCACCAACAGACACGCAATAGAAGACTTCCCAGAGTTAATCGCAAAGTGGGAAGATAGAGTATGACAAAGAGGAAATAACCTTATCAGTTCATAAATCAAGAGGATTTCTATTGGACAATTTCCCAACCTTTATATCTTTACTCGAGGAGGAGCGAAGACAGGAGCTGATGCTGATACTCTACCTCAGATCCATAAAGCAACACCTAAGGGAGACAGGTATGGCCCTCTAAAAAAAAAATTGTTCTTTAAAGATGCCATAGAAGTATTTCAGAATACTCCTAGTCCTGAAATGTGAGAGAACCACCCCTAGCTGACTATTTACCCTAAGATGGAACAAGTCCCTACTCACCCCCTTTACCCAGAAACCCTGTAGTCATACCAATACAACCTGAGCAACCTCAAAACGTAGTTGAACTTTGGTTTCAATTATGCTCTGACATTCTAGGGAATGATCAACTAACAAAAAAGTTGTGCAATGTGCTATACCTAGTTTTAGGGAACAAATAACCCTTAGAATCAAGGATAAGGGCCAATATTCCAGATAAAAGTACTCAGAGAGTGCAACAATGAAAATTACAAGCCGACAAGGAGTTCATATTAATATCCCAGATAGATGAATTTGAAATTAAGGACATCATGTTGGACCTAGGGTCATATGTGAACATTCTGCCTAAGAATACCTGGGAAGCCTTAGGAAAACCTAGGCTGACATATTCCCCAATTTAGTTAATAATGGAAAACCAATACTGTATCTTCCCCATAGGAAGACTGGAGAACATGGAAATAGATGTAGCAGGAGTAAAAATAGTGGTTGACTTTGAAGTCATTGAGATCATGGGAGATAAAGACCCCTACCCTGCACTACTTGGCATTGATTGGGCCTATGATAATTATGCAGTAATCAACTTAAAGAAAGACACCATGACCTTTGGGGCTGACGAAATCAAGGTAGTTCAAACTTTGGATCCATATGTAGGACCCAGGTATACAGAACCAACAGACAATAATATGGAGGGAGAAGACTTGGACCAATTGTACACTGTAACAGCTGGGACAAGAAACGATTATATAAACCCCACCACCGATGGGTTAGTAAGTTTGAGAAGTATACAGTCAACAGATGAAGATTCAGAATTGGATTTTGACAGTTGGCAACAAGGGTAACACGAAATATTCTCAAGAATATGCGCAACTGTCAGAGCGACTAGATGGGTTGGGACCAAAGTTAGAGAACACCCAATATACGATGGCACCCCAGATCTCGATAGTTTTTTGCACAAGATGGAGGAAAATGTAAGAGAAGATCAAAGAATCTAGGTACTAGATGTATCCTTTTAGAACAACCCCGCTAGATGGTGGGCCAATCATAAAGTAGTACTCAGAACTTGGGATGAGGTGAAGCAAGCTATCAAGTACAGGTTCCAAAATAAGGAGCAACTAGAATCAAATATGCATACAGATCTCCAAGTTGCACAACTGTTCAACAAAGAATCAGATCCTAGAATACACATTGAACTGTGCGACACAGTGGAATTCTACGGGGATACCCTCTCACTTCTGGGTTCAAGTACTTCCCCACTCTCTGGGTCCAATCTAGAAAGCTTATTTTATACATGAGTAAACCAGAAGACAAACCAGTGACTGGAAAACACTGGCAGCTCATTTTTGCAAGGACTTCTCATTCACAAGTAAGTACCCTGAGCTTGAAGTAGCCCTGCCAAAGATTAAAGAATTTATTTTTACAGATAACGGTAATCAGAAATCAAACTTAGTGGTATGTGCCAAACATAGACAATAACTTCAGACAAATCTACACTTGCCCTCAACTGAGAATTCTATAGAATGCTATCAGATTAATAAAGATTCAGAAAGCCTAGACTACTTAGAAGAACTAAGAAACCTAGCCATCAAAGAGACATAGGGGAGAAGATAAATCTGAAACACCATACCTAGCCAGACTGATAGTTCCTACAATCACCCATTAAAATTGTGCAAAATCAACATAGGGACCATAGATAAACCAAGGATAGCTATGGTGGGAGATTACTGGGATGAGAAAATGAGTCAGGAAATACAGAGTTTACTGCGGGAATATGAGGATTTGTTCCCAAAGACTTTTTCCAAGTTAAAGGGAATCAAAGGAGTCATGGGAGAAATGAAGATTGAGTTAAAACTAGGATCCAAGTCTGTCAGACATAGACCATACTGTCTTAACCCAAGAGTAAAAGAGAAAGTTAAGAAAGAGATAGATAAGATGTTGGAAACAACTCTCATTTTTGTAGTAGAAGAAGCAGAGTGGGTCAACCTGATAGTCGTTAAAAGCAAGAAAGACATAGAGGATATTAGAGTCTATGTAGACTACAAAAGTCTCAACTCTGCCTGTGTACATGACCCCTTCCCAACACCCTTTACACATGAGGTGCTAGAACATGTTGCGGGAAAGGAAGCATACTCATTCACAGATGGATTTTCAGGATACCATCAAGTCCGGATCGTTGAAGAGGACAAAATAAAGACCACTTTCATAACATAGTGGGGATATTTTTCATACAACGTGATTCCATTTTCCTTAAAGAACGACCCTATGGTTTTCTCTAGGATTGTGATAGCAACTTTTAGAGAGTTCATTCACAAATTTATAGAAGTCTATATGGATGATTGGACAATATATAGCCTGCTCAAGGAACATGTAGCATGGCTAAGGATAATGTTTGATAGATGCAGAGAGTTGCAGATCTCAGTGAATCTTAGAAAGTGTATCTTATGTGTACCACATGGGAATTTGTTAGGCCATATAGTCTGCTGAGAAGGAGTATTGGTAGATCCAACCAAAGTTGTGGTCATTGTGAATATGCCACCACCCATGAGTGCTAAGTAGTTGCGCTCCAAGATGGGACACACAGGTTACTATTGCAGGTTCATTCGAAGATATGACAACATTATTGCACCTCTGGAAAACCTACCGAAAAAGGATGAAACATTCCAATGGACTCCCGAATGTGATAAAGCATTTGAGACACTTAAGGAGAAACTCATCACAACACCAATTATGATATTCTCAAACTGGGAGAATGAATTTCACGTTCATGTAGATGCTTCAGGAATTCCCTTAGGATCCATCTTAACACAACCTTGAGGTGGAGCTATGGATCACCCTATCTATTTTGTGAGTCGGAAGTTGCGCAAGCAGAACACAACTACACAACGATGAAAAGGGAAGGTTTGGCCATGATTTATGCTTTGCATAAATTTAGACATTATTTGTTAGGGTCTCACTTCAAATTCTTTACTTATCATTCTTCATTGAAATATCTAGTTAACAAACCTGTGTTGGAAGGGAGAATTTGTAGATGGTTGTTGTTATTTCAGGAATTTTCCTTTGAAGTTATCATCAAGCTGGGAAGATGCAACATAGGACCTGATCAACTGTCCAGGTTAAAGTCAGGGGAAAGTGGCAGAGTGGTAGATGATTAGCTTTTATATGCACATTTTTTTAGGATTGAGGCCATACCGGAATACTTGGAGGACATAGAAATATTTCTTAGTACAAGGGCTTGTCCTAAAACCTATTCTGCAACCCAGAAATGCCATATGGTTGTTAGAGAATCAAATTACTATCTGATCATCATAAAGTTGTATAAAATAGGACTAGACAATATCCTCAGATGGTATGTCTTGGATCACGAAAGGTAGGATACACTCTGGGAATGCCATAGTGGAGTTGCAGGAGGCCACGTAGGAGGAAAGGCCACGACAGAGAAAGTTCTACAGGCATGACTTTGGTGGGAAACACTTTTCAAGGATGAAAAATTATATGCTAGATCGTGTGATATTTTTCAATGCATGGGAAAGTTGTCACGTCGAGACAAACTACCACTACAACAAGTTATATTTCTACAAGCATCTGAGAAATAAGCAGTTGACTTCATTGGACCAAGACCGGCCATCTGCCAACTACCAACCAATGCCATGTTGTGAGGTGCAGATGTTAACCATATCTTCGGTGTTGTGTTCAGTACTGAACCATTGGTGAAGAGGCCCAGAAACAGGGTCTTTCCTAACAAACCTCTGAAGCCCCAACCCCTTGCATTAGCCACTCCCCACACCTGTGCAGTGGTCAAAGCTACCACTATCATTGATATTCAGGATGACTCAAAGCCTGAAACATTTCTGTCAACATTCGTCACTGAGCACCCTCCATCACCACCACCACCCCAATTACCAAACCCTGCCACCATCATCCTACATCAGAACACAACCCCCGAGCCGATGCAGCTTGATCATCCAGAGATAGTGGAGTGACGACTCCTAGAAATAACCTGAGAGTCACCCAAACCAACGTCATAATTTTTTGGTCCAGACCCCAAAGCATCAGAGCCAAGCATGAAGTTGAATGCTCTGAATCTAGACACCCAGGAACAACAGCTTGAGTCTTCAGCGCAAGAAAAATATGCCCAAACTAGAGAGGAGCCGAAAGCTGAAAGAAACTAGCAAATCACCTCACCATCCAAGGGTGAGGGTGCCCAAGAAATCAAGACACATGAAGCAGAAGCATCAGAAGAGCCAGAGATACTAGATGCTCACAAAAAATTAGAATCAACAACCGAGTAGGATATGACATCCATGCAAGCACAAATGGAGCGGGTTCTCCAGAACCCTCAACAATGCACAAAATTGATGCAACTTTGCATAGCCAGAACATAGGTTCTAACTCTTTTTCCAACAACACTAAGGTTGGGGATCAGACCAGCGCCACCAATGGAGGAAGAGGTAGAAACCCACTCGGACCATTCAACAGCGAGTGGACTTCCACTACAGACACGAGCACCCAACAATGCAACTCCTTCATCCGTCGACCTGGTACAATGGCCAGTGATGCAATTATTTGGACTAATCCAAGAATCAACAAACCAAGTAGTGCAAAGGCTCCAAGAGGCTGATAGATCTGTCGAGGTTGCAAGGAAGGAAGACTTCGTCACACAAACATGAAGAATGCAGGAATCACATGACAAACTCCAAGTCCAACACAAACTGGAAAAAGTGAAGGAAAGACTTACTGAAGCTTGGCCGAAGATTCGGAAGGTTGCACCCAACCTACCCGAAGATAACGAGGTAGGTGAGCCAGATAAACAGATCGAGCTGCTACAAGAAGCATTGACACAACTCGCTACTCGCATTGAGCAGCTGGAAGCAAAGCTACAACAAGTCCAACAGGAAGTAGAGAAACAACCTCAATAGTTGTAGGAGCATATGCATAAGATTATATTGCAAGGTAATAACTCCTAAGAAGCACTGCAAAAGCACACAGTAGAATGCACCAAAATATTGAGGGAAGTCAACGACTGGATGGGAATCATCACTCGACGAAACCAAGTCTTGGAGGAGGTGATCCGGATTTTATGAGCAGAACGAAATGAATACAGATTATTAATAGGTGCTTAACACGAAAATAACA
>JASDQU011176812.1:30502-43118 GCA_032191745.1 Picea mariana
CTGATTAAGAAGAATATAGCCTAGCCATTTCTACACTAATTCTTCTTTTTCTTGAGTTAGTTTGAAACATAAATTGAAGAAAGAAGACGTCCTAGGCCTAATTGACTTTACACCTAGGGTTTGACTCTTAGTGTTTGAAGAGCCTTGGCCCTACAACACTTTTCATCCCTAGATTTATGTTTTGAAGCTAGCCGTTTTTTCCAAAGAGTTTTAAGGAAAGAGAGAGGAGCATGAGGCCTTGCTTAAGCAACACCAGAATGAGCCTCCTCCCCTTAGGGTTATGACTTTGTGGCCCTGCCATTGCAACACTAGAAAGCATAACCTTCTAGTCCTTAAATTTAGATCCTTCCAAGCCTTTAGCCTTACTCCTTGACTCCATTTACCCTAAGGCACTAGTCTAATAATGCAACGTTGAGAGTCTTGTGTCAAAAAAACCTTTTAAACTTCCAGAAATTGAAACCCTAACTAACCCTAGCGATTTATTAACCCTAACTATATGATGACGTCTTGCCTCTTTTGAACTTTTGCTTGGTATTAAAGTTGCGGCAAGGTTATCCATTGATAGACATTGAAGTGTTGAGTATTTTCATTTGCTTATCTTGCAAAATATCCACCTCTTTGCCTACCAAAACTAACCTAGAATAGGGTTGACGTCACCCTTAGAAGGCTTGACGCAACAACATTATATGTGAGCATATTTATGGTATTTAATGCATTGTAATAATTCAAGGATTGATATTGTACATTGAATGCCCTATCATTTTGTATTTATTGAAGAAGTAATATTATAAGCCATAGCCTTTATTGCAATCATTGAGTTCATCAATAATTACTTTATTTAATGCTCATGTGTATTGATGGTCATTGATAATTGAAGCATTAACCACTATTTGCATGTATTAGTTTTGTTGTTGCCTTGTCTCGCAAACAGGTGCTTCTACTGTGGTTCATCTTCTCTCTGACTATCTTCTTGGCAGTAATCTGTGAAGGGAAAGCCTACTTTGACCGAGCCTTAATCCCTGGATCCTTTTCCTTCAACACCCCAGATTACTAGAGACGTCTCCCTTGGGATTAGACACCCTGAATAGAAAGAGCCCCCCATCGAGGTGACGGTGGGTGGGGAAGCTCCTGTTACGCCAGTTTGACTCTTGCCTTCAAGCTACTTAACCTATCCTACAAACTGAGCGATAACAATGCTCCCATCAACAAGATGAAAATAATGAAAACTTCAAGAGTAGCAAGGTATTAGAAGCCAAACCTATATTAATAGAACCATTACCTATACTATAACTATTTTTAAGTGAAAAATAATATATAGTTAAAAATAGTTATAATATATGTATGTATTATAATAGAACTATATTTTATGATTACAATTATATTATAGCATCCTAGTTCCATCTTAATTAATCTGAATATATCAAGCACCAAGAGGGATCAAATCTCTCAAGATGAAAACCTCTTTTAGAGCGCAAAACTTGATGAATGGTTTTCACCTCAAGAGATTTGATCCCTCTTGGTAGGATGGTTTATATTTTAGTATAAAACAAAATCCCTTTATGAGATAAATGTGAAATTAATTTAATATTTTTTTCTATAAATTTATTTTAGTTTTGAACTAAATTTTGAATTTATAGGTATTTTTTAATTTTTTAATGTAACATTACTTATGTAACATGACAACATCTCCTCCATGAGTAATTTTATTATTGTTTTTAATGTATCATTACATAGTGTAATGTGACAACATCTCCTCCATACTTGGATGTAGAGAACCTCTTGACACAATAACTATACATCATATAACTAGGACTTATTATAATTAATATATATCTTATAATTACTAAATATTATAACCTATATGTATTAATGTAACAATATTTAATATTTAAACTTAAGTATAGATCTAGGAATGGTTTGTTTAAGCACATTAATTACATTTTTATTCCTTGCGAGTCAAAAGTTCAAATTCAGAAAGGTGTGATGTAAATTGCTAATGTATAGTCCCTTGTTCCACATAAAACATGTTGGGGGTATTGACATATCTCAATTTGGTGATGTTGAATTATAATATTTAGGTATAATATTGTTTGAAGAAAAAAATACACAATGCTCAACCACATGATCCAATATTAAGTGACGCTATTCAAATTTGGTGCGTAGTTGCAATTCATGATATAAATAATTATATTGTTTATGTTAATGGGTGTGGTGCAATGAATCATATCCGACACATCGATGCATAATAAAAAAATAAATTCAACACAAAAAAAACATAAATAACATGCACTCTAAAATGACAATATTACTAGAAGTAAATTGCATAAAAATAATAAATACTATTAATTTATATTAACATAATTATTGCTAGTCATATATCTTTATCCCTAAATTATATTAGTAATTTACATTAATAATTTGTAACATTATCATTTTAAATATATTATCAATTTTTTTAAAATTTATTAGTAGTTATCTTTGAACAATTTTTAAATTTATTAGTAACTATCTTATAACAAATGTTGTTACTAACGTTTTTGTCATGTACTCACACATAGCCATTTTGTATTAACTTTTTTTTGTCATGTACTCACGCATTAGCCATTTTGTATTAATTTTTTTTTTTTTTTGTCATGTACCCACACATTACCCATTTTGTATTAGTGAAATAGTTATGGGAATATTTTGAAGTTGTATTCATATTTTTCCTTGATACATATTTGGTGGTTACCAAACTTTAGGTCTAATAATTTACTCCATAACGTTGATCGAGAATAACTTACATAGAAAAATTAGTGCATAAAAATAGCAATAATTATGTCTTAATCTTTTCATATACAATGGGAATGTGATTTACTCCATAACGTTGATCGAGAATAACTTGCACGGAAAAATTAGTGCATCAAAATAACATTAATTATGTCTTAATCTTTTCATACAGAATGGGAATGTGATGGAAAGAAAAATAATGATACTAGTGAACCAAACCAAAATGAAATCATATAATAGCAAACACAAGTTTCATCAATATTTGGAAAAGTGTATGAATTTTCATTAATCGATTATGTTTGTACAATAGTGATATGTACAACATGACATTAATACCAACCAACAAGTATCTATCCACTTACTCCATGCGAAGAACTTTATTAAAGTAGGTGTATAAATATTAATATAGATCAAGTGAATATACAAGTGTTTTACATCATGTCTATCCATATCTTAAAAGTGTTTTACATCATGTATATTCATATCTTACAATAGAAGTGTCATGTCTATTTATATCTCTATCATGAATATGAATAGATAGAGATAGGGTGTGATAGTCCATTATCATGGACAAGATTCCCTTGTAATAGTACATCCATGTTACTCTGGTGCACATATCTATCCGTGGATCCAGCTTAGATTAAGTTTTTCAATCTGCTTAATTTTCATGCACTTGTTTAAACCTAGTCTTTTCATCAATAGCCTTGGTAGGTTATGTGGCAATATTTATATAATTATTTATAACAGACTTTTATTTTATAATGTTTACCTTTTTCATTAATAAACTTTACATGATTTATAAATGTTTTATGGATAAAAACTAATCTCTTATGTCTTATTGGTCTCCAACAATTGTCCTTCATTTAAGTATAAGCATTCTCTAAGGTGTGCCACTTTTTTCCCATGGAAACCATCCTTTTTAACCCAATATTAGAACGTTTTAGGGTTCCTTTCCTAGTATACCATTCCTTTGCACTCTATAATTGTGTCATTTTCCATCTCCAGTCCAAATTTTGCAACTAAATATTTAGGAGAACAAGTGACTAATTCTTATTCGTTGTATATCATCGATGTATCATAGAGTTTTATATGATATAATTGTGTTATTTTCCATCTCTATTCCAAATTTTGCAATTAAATATTTAGGAAAACAAGTGACTAACTCTTACTCATTGTATATCATCGATGTATCATAGAGTTTTATATGATCCATGTTGATGATTGGATCAATTTCCATGTGGGATTGCAAGTACAACTTAAATTCTTTTTTTTTATATTTTGTTGATAATGGTATAAGGGTCATATTTCATCCATAAATGAGTGAATTATAGCTCACTTGGTTCACCAACATGGATCTTCAATGGAAATTAAAATCTTATCTTTATTATCCAATTTATACAGAGAGTTGTGTCCTTAATGTAGGTTACACAAAACAACTAACTAAAAATGTCAATAATAAATAGGACTTCGAGAAAGATTTTTTGTTGTTTATCTTTAGGCATGCCCACAAACATTGGTTATGTTTCTCTAGTATAACCTAGAACCGTCATGAATGGACACCTATTTTTGTTTACCAACATAAGAATAGCACTAGCTAACCAACACGTTATTCATACTACTCTTTTGAAAAAAAGGCACATGGAGTTGTTTCCAAATTTGAGGTATATGGTTGAGCATAGTGATGAAATTCTAGGCTCTAATTATAAAAGAGATGGTTGTATCCCAATAGTGATACTCATTCTTGACACTTATTATCTTATGAAGGAAAAGAAGGAGAAACTATGACCATTGTCCAATTAGACAAAAAAACTTCTCAACAATGTCCTTATCTAGGACAATTCTCTGTTTCTTAATTGTAAAACAATCCATGAATGTGAGTACACTTGTGCTCTAAATTGAGGCATCCAATTGCCATGTATTCTCTAAAAACAAACACGTGTATCTTCATATTCCAAGAAAAAAAAAAAATATCATTGATGAAGAGCTAAATAGCCCATCTTCTCATGTAATTATTTACTAGTATTGTTTATATCACAAGTCACATACAACACCTCTCCCACACCAACCCATCATATATATATTTGGTATAATGCCTTGATCAACGTTTGTAGCTTCCAAACATTACAAATCTCTAACCTAGAACTAAAAGGATACGAGAATGTTTCTAATGTATGGTTGTGGGTTTTACTCAGCATCCAATTAGAGAAAGAGTCGCGGATCTAGCCAGTAGTCTCAATGGATAAACTCATATATGCACATCATTCTCTTCCAATGCCCCAAAATAAATAAGGAATATATTTATTCAAAGTAGAGAATTAGATCCATTTCCATAGCATATATGTATAATCCATAGCATATATAGCATACATATTAGATCACCATTGGGTTTTCTTTAGACTAGGTGTTTTTCATTCCCCTCTTAAATTCATGTAGCCAAGGGAACCATGTATTTCACTTAGTATTTCATTGTACAATCGGGCTTGCGTAAGGGGATGAGTTGGGTTTGATGTGCCCCTTTTGAAGCAGCTTTTGGATATGATTCTTGATTTCATCATTTTCCATCAGTGAGCGATGATAGACTGGTTCATTAGGAAAAGGTGCACCAGGGTTAGATCAATTGGATGCTTGACTTGACAGTGCGTCGGTACCCCGATGTGTGAGGAGAATATGTCTATGTACTCTTCCACGATCTCATCCACTTGTTTTTGCTGCAAAGAGAGGCTCTCTGCAGAGGCCACGAACATGGCACCGACCTTCTGCTTACTATTAGCTTAGATCACAAAGAAGACAAACTTCTTGGCCTGTGAAATGACCTTACTGCATTGCTTGGCAGAGACTAAATAAACAATGGTAGGTGGTGCTACCTCTGGTATCCTATACAATTGTCTACCCGAAGTAATAATAA
The DNA here is from genome assembly GCA_032191745.1 of Picea mariana. Lineage (NCBI taxonomy): Eukaryota > Viridiplantae > Streptophyta > Pinopsida > Pinales > Pinaceae > Picea > Picea mariana. The sequence goes on from JASDQU011176812.1 coordinate 36,177, forward strand.
CACTGCGGGGTATAGACTCATACACAACATGTCACTTCCACAAATATGGTTGTCCTAAAATAACATCACAAAATTCAAGGGGAGAAATATCACACAATACCTCACCTTTGAAAGGATTGATGCAGTAGGGAAAACGACATCGTTGGATGAAAAGAAGATCTCTTTCTTGGCAAAGCCAACTGATGGTGTAGGGTTGCGGGTGCAGTGTCATCGATAGGTCCAACCACTTGATGACGTCTGCTGAGATCGGGTTCTTTTGACTTCCTCTATCAATAATGAAATGAAATGGAGCCCCCTTTACCCACATCTATGAGTGAAAGATGTGTTCCCCTTCCTCTAGTTCTTCTAGTTCGCTTGGATGGACTTTGGTGGTAGTGACAGTGGCACTGGGTTCAACATCGATAATCTTCTTCCCTCCTTCTGGATTTGATTCAGAGTCAGAATTGACTTCTGACTCGGAAGATTTCAGCTCAATCACAAGTGACTGCTTGGAGCGACATTCTTCAGTGTTGTGCCAAGGTCTTTTATGTTATTCACACCATTTTCCCATGTCCTTCTTCGAATTCTCATTACCCTTGTATTATGACTGGACTGGTTTTCCTAAGAGTGGCCATATTTTCTATGTCCCTTGTTGTGTGGGTTTGGGTCACCTTTGCCCTGCTTTAGTTGTGAGGAGTTTGCAAATCCAAACTCTTGTCTCTTCTGGTTAAATTTTTTCTCAATCTTGACAACATATCTATAAGTCGTACTCAATGATGCGATGCCCATAGACTCCATTTCTATTTTAATGTATCTGTGAAAAAAACCGTTGTATTTGAACACCAAATTTCTCTTAGTGTCTTTGATACCCAATTTGGTGCGCAGGGTATGGAAAATATTGATGAAATTTGTTACTATTTGGTCCCTTTCTTGACGCAAGGTGGTCCATCTTGTGTACTGGTCCTCATAGCTTCCAACAGGGTAGTATTGTTCTTTAATGGCATGCCTGAAGGAATCCCATGTGGGAGCGACCAAAAATATTTCATATTCCTCTATGGCCCTTTGCTCAGAGTAAGTATCCCCCTAGTCCTTAACATGGGGGACGACCTTGAGGAGTGCAAAAGTAATATTTTTTCTATCGGAAAATTATGGATAGAAAAATACCCTTCGAGCAGATTCAACCATTTATCTACAACATCTGCATCTATAAGTCCTTCAAATAATGGAATATCCAAATTTACCTATACCTTGAATGGAGTTGCATGACTTCTTGATCAAGATCCTTCTCCTGCAGGTAGCCATCGAAGGATCTGTGCAAAGTTGTCCATCATTTCGTTCCTGTGTTGCATAAGGGATTCCTCAAGCAACATTTTAAAATGATCTCCTGCTCCGTCATCTTTATTTTTATCCCCATGGGTTGTTGTCAAGATTGGAACAACCGATCCTGCAAAGGCTCAACTGGTTCGAGTCTTAGCTTCTTGTACCCAGATCTTGTCGCGAACGTGCATGAAGAAAAATAAATGAAGCGAAGACCGCTCTGATACCACTGATCCAGATTTATGAGCGAAACGAATTGACTAACAGACTAAATACAATAACACAGAGATACGAAGAACAACAACATATATCTAGTGAACAATAACTTCTCTTGAATAAATGAAATAGGTTGAAACTGTAAAACTGCAGAACTGAAAACAACTTACTCGAATGGTGGTAGCTATCTCTGAGAAGAGATGTGGCTGCTACGTGCAACAATCTGAGCAGAATTATTACAATGAGGCTCCAAAGGCCTTTTCTAACATTACTCATGAATTCCAAAACCATAGACATCCAAAAACCTAACCCTAGGAGGTGAAACGCAAAAAGTTTTGTAGACCCCGTTGGGTAAGTTGGTACCTCAACCACCCGGATTCGTAACTTTTGCTTAGGACCTTTGTTTTAGGAGCATGATAGCCGGTTAAAAAGGTCTTTTCAAACACTACACATTAACACATCAAACTGTAATTGCATCAGCTCTTCTCTTGTTTACAAGCCTCATCAGAGGTGTGATTAACTTCCATTACCAACTTCTTGACCCTGAGATCTAGTTAAAGAATAATTAAAAATGTTTTGACATGCACGATTGTGGTCAATTAACAATGCATATTAGTCATTATTAATAGAACTAGAACAGCCAGGTATGCATTACTACATCGACCGAACTCACAATCTTTTCCACTCACAAAGACCCAATCTTTCGCTGCTCCAATCTTCCACTTTCTGATTCCCACGATAATACTTTACACAAGTTTTTAAGGACGAGACTGAGTGTAATGGTCAAGGCATTACGTGTACCTTCTAGAGTAAAACTTAAACTCTGAAATGAAGAACTCTAGCGGCAGGTGGGAACACTTAAAATAACCAAACTCTGACGTTTCCATCAGTGCTAACGGTTGGCTCTTCCTTATAATCGACTTTTCTTCCAGACAGTGCAGCTCATTTAAAAAATACATAGGTAACAATCGTTCTTCACTACCGTTGTTCATTCACGTCCAAGTGGTCATGCAGCTGTCATAGTGCTGCCAAGTTCTAGTGGTTGAGCGTTGCTAGATATAAGTAGTGCTTAAGCTGGTTCAGTTTTCAATAGATAGCATTTATGAGGAGACTGATAAGTCTCAGTCGATATTCCAACTTGAACGCTCCTAATAAATAGTACACATGTTGGAAGGTGAACTTAAATAAGTGTTATCTCCACCACCATGTGTGAGCTAGAGAAGAAGTTTAGCGCTAATTGGAAGCCTACCAACGCCCAACGCCCATGCACAGGTAAAATCCACTAAGGGATGAAACTTGATTTAATTTTTAAGAAAAAAAACCAATAAAAATGAATTAGTGTAGAACATCTTTTAGTTTTGATTAATGAATTTGTATCTTCTATAGGAGAAGTATTATTATTTCAAAAAAAAAGGTTGAAATTAATGTGTTATTATAAAGTTACCTTACGATTATCCTTGACTTTCTTAAACTTGTTGATCAGATCAAGAGGGTCGTTACGTACATTCGTTGTTTGTATAAATGAAGATTGTTTACACTTTACATCTATAGAAAAGAAGTTGATTGTTTGCTCAACCCTTGGAGTGTAAATTAGTTAGGCACATCTTATTCAGTTCACATAAAATTTTAGTGTATTAGTTGCGCAACCACAAATAAGGTTGGAAGTTAATAACATTGTTATAGCAAGATTTGCCTCACCATTGCTATCTTGCACAGAGGGCTTTTTTCCATTTCCCTATGCAAACTTGTCATCCTTTTTTGATGAATCCAGAGCTAAAAATACATATTTTTCCACATAAATGCGCCATATCTACTATACATCGTGCGTATACGTAGGTTGCTCCACTACAGCCCGCGTACATCGGGATTTGTGTCATAAAATACAAAAATAAAGTCGAGTTTCCATGTCACGACATGAGATCTCTGATCCTTGACCTTCCATATACTAGAAACGTTCCTACTCGGCCCTTCAATTGTATTTTGAAGGCTATAAGAACACAATTCCGAGCTATGGAAAAGAGGAGAAAGCATTCAACTTTGAGAGAAAAGTTACTCTGGAGAAATTACTTCATATTGAGTTTGCATCCCTTTGTACCTCAAGTCTGAACACAGTGTTTGACCCCCAAGCTCTTTCCCTATTGTTGAGAGAACCTCATTATCTCTTTCCTATGAGCTTGCCTTTGGTGGAGGATTGAAGTGGTGGAGGCCCAGTTGGAAGGAACTTGGTTTCATGGTTTCAAACCGTGTCGACAAATCTTGCTATAACAAACACTTTTACTTCTTGTTGCTTCTTCAGATAGACCTTTGTTGAGTGGAAGCTCTTCTAGTTTCTTGAAGAGGTGAATTGGTGATTTGGGAAAATAGTATATTTAGTTAATTAAATGATAGAAGATGTTAAAAAAAAACTATATATATATATATATATAGAGAGAGAGAGAGAGAGAGTTGCGTGAAATCGTAAGTATTATGTTTATCAAGTTGACCTTATTTTATGTTTTAGCTTACTCATTTATGTCCAGTTGGGAGGATGTTATATATGGTATTACAACAGGGTTCCACACTATGACACTAGACTCGTTACAACTTCCAATGATTTATATTGAATTAAGGATGTATCACTAATATAAATCAATTTTTTTTTATGGCAGGTATCATGGATAGAGGACGAAGGATGAGTAGATGTCGGGGTGCAGGAGGAGGAGGTATGCTTTCTCCAAGTGCATATACACCCGAGGCATATGCTCCATAGGGAAAATAGCAAACTACCAAGCAAGAGCAAGTTGCATTGGGAGATTTCATGGGTATGATGAGGTATTTTCAAAAGATGTCATACGCACTGATAAATCTCCTTGATTATGATGAGGGAAGGGAGTTTGTACCCAATGAGAGTTCACAACGCCCTCCTGTAGTTATTGGTAGTATTCATAGAGAACTCAAAAAGGTAAACTTTCTCAGGTTCTCAGCTGCCATAGATGGTTTAGTCGTTGAAGCTTGGTTGGAGAATATGGAAATGTGTTTTTCATTACACGATTATACCTCCAACATGAAAGTCTGCATGGTGGTTTTCCAGCTAAAAGGGAGTGCACTCATTTGGTGGAAGATACTCTTACCATAGTTGAATATGGGCATTGAAGATGTGTCTTGGGAATTATTCGAGGAGCGATTCCAAGAGAGGTACCTATCTAATGATTTTATTAAGCGACAACCTAATGAATTCAACGCTTTACGATAGGATAGTCGTATAATACATGAGTATGAGGCTAAGTTTATGGAGTTACTTAGATATTCTCCACACCTGAACACTGAAAAGTTAAAGGTGAATAAGTTTATGTTTGGTATCAACTGCAGCATTCATTCTAAGGTGAGGATCTTGATGCCTCAGAATTTGCATGATGTTGTACGAAAGTATTTTATCATTGAGGAGGAATTGAACAGTCGAGTTCAGGGTAGGAATCCTTCTAGGAAGATAGGATAGACTCTACATAGAGTGTCGTAGCAATAGACACCCACTAGATAGCCTTTTAGTCAAGGAGGTACACCCAAAGGACTTATATTTTCTACACCATGCAGACAGAATACCAATCAGAGGACTCAGTATAGAGCACCACCGCAGGAAAAACCACGTTGTCCTTAGTAGCAACCTTGTCGTCCTTAGTAGCAACACCGGTATATAACTGTTTCATAGAACAGATTAGGACCTCAGAACCCTGGACCAACAAATTCTTCTTCTAGAACTAGGAGCATCGACCCTAAGAATGGATGTTGGACTTATGGAGAACCCCATTATCAGATAGGTTGTCCTATCAAGGAGGCAAGAACTACTAGATCAAAAGGAAAAATGATAGTAGGAGATCAAGGTAAGGCCCATAGGATTCATGCCTCGGTGAATAACCGCCAAACTGAGCATCAATCTATAGTGCTTGAGACTTCAGGTATGATATCAGATCAACAATTTAGTATTTTGATAGATCCATGAGCTACTAAGAGTTTTATATCTAATGATATGCTCAAAAGAATTAAGGTGAAGGTAGTCGAACAAGATGATTTTAGATATGTAGAATTGGCATCAGGAGCCAAGCAGAAAGTTGGAGGAAAGGTTAAAGTTTGTATTATTAATTTGGGTGAATTCATCGCAAGTGTTAACCTTTTTGTCACAACCTTGGGATCTTATGAAATTGTGATTGGAATGGATTGGTTAGAATCGCATGATGTGATACTTAACTGTAAGATGAAAAGATTAAACTTAATTGGTTATTTGGGACATAATAGAGTAATTGTAAGAAGAAACCAAGGCGCATCGCTAAGATTTATTACTTCCCTACAATTGAAGAAAAATATGCGCAAGGGATGTAAGCTGTATGTCATATTAGCTCTTAAGGAAAAGGTAGACATGGAAAGATTGGAAGAATTTCCATTAGTATCAGAATTTGTTGATGTTTTTCGTGAGGAACTACCAGGTTTACCTCTGAAAAGAGAATCATAATTTATTATAGATCTAAAACCTGGAATATAACCAATTTCTAGAATGTCATATCGAATGTCGACACCTAAATTGCAAGAGTTAAAGATGCAATTAAAAGAGTTATTTTATTTGGCACTTATATGTCCAAGTGTATCACCGTGGGGTGCACCAATAGTTTTTGTAAGAAAGAGGGAAAGATCATGGAGGATTTTCATTGACTATCGTCAATTAAAAAAATCCATGATCAAGAAACAGTACCCGTTACCAAGAATTAATGACTTACTTGATCAAATGAAGGGAGTGACAATATTTTCAAATATTGACTTGAGATCAGGATATCATCAATTGTGAATCAAGGAAGAAGACATTCCTAAAATAACATTTAAGACAAGATTTGGACATTACGAATTTACTGTATTACCATTTGGTTTGACAAATTCCCCTGGTGTATTCATGAGTTTAATGAATGGAATATTCCATGAATACTTGGAAAAGTTTGTACAATTATTTATTGATGATATATTAATTTACTCTTGGACAAAAGAGGAACACGACAAATAGAACACGACGAACATCTGAGATTAGTTTTGCAGTGTTTAAGAGAAAACAAGTTGTACGGAAAGTTGTCGAAGTATTCTTTTTATCAGAAGAAGATTCACTATTTGGGACACATTTTTTCTGGAGAAGGTATCACTGGGGATTCAACGAAGGTAGATGCTATTATGGAATGGCCAGTAACAACGAAAATGCAAGAAGTATGTAGTTTTATGGGAATAGTAGGTTACTATCAATGCTTCATTGAAGTATTTTAAAAAATAACAAACCCAATTACGGATATGAAAAAGAAGAATAAGAAATTTGTATGGTTAGAGAAATGCGTTGAATCCTTTTATGATCTTAAGAAATTATTAACAACAACACTATTATTAAAAATTATAGATATGGATAAGGAATTCTTAGTATGCATA